>JAJOOR010006694.1:0-69791 GCA_036250505.1 Solanum acaule | reverse complement strand
AAGTTAGGTATCTCTAAATCCTTGGTCCGGCATCTAGAGAATTTCACCCCGCACCTTGGTCCGGCTACGTGTGTATAATTTACTAACCCTTACCTTTTCCTCATATTAGACATCATAATCGATGTTTGGCTTAGTTATTACTTCGCACCAATCGACACTAGCCTATTAGATAGTATCACACTAAATCTATGTTGATAATTTTTTTCTTGTTGATTACCTCCTTGGTCCGGCAAGTAGCAACAAGGCGAGTTCTAACGCGTGCACTCGTTAAAAAGACTTTTGAACGAAATAATTATCAATGCATGCAAAATACTATTCAAGAATTGCTTATTTACTATTCATACTATGTTAATCGGTCATGGACCCCACAACCCTAGTTGTGGAGTTTAGTTACCCATAATCATATGAACACAATTCATTGTTTTAGATGAAAGAATTATGAACTTACGTAGTTGGGAAAAAGAAACCCAGAAATTCAACTCAAATTTTAAACAAAATCTTCAAAACTAACCTTTGGAAATCAAAAATTGCTCGGGTAGAAATATAAGTTCTCAAGTCACAAAGTAAAACAAAAGTAATAAAGTCTAACCCCCAAAAATGAGGTTTACATGCCCTATTTATAGAAAACAAGTCGTAAATTAAAAGGGAAACAAATTAAGGAAAGTGTGTTCAGGCACGCGTCTTGATTCCACGAGACTAACTCACGGACCGTGAATGGATCTACGGTCCGTGAGTCCCTTCCGTCAGCCAGAACTTAGAAAATATTTCAGCTTCCAAAAATCAGCTTCTCTGAAGTAAACGACGGACATGCAGTACGGACCGTAGATCGATCTACGGTCCGTCAATCCCCTTCCGTAGCTCCATACTTGGAATCTTCAAAAATTAGATACTGGAACCCTCGCAGTATCAATCTACGGATCAACAGTACAGTCCGTAGATTAATCTACGGACCGTCAATGGCCACCGTGCTTCCACACTTTGCCTGATTTGCCTTCCATGCCTTGCCTGCTGATCTACGACCATCACCTACGGAGCGTCACTGGACCTACGGAGCGTCACTGGACCTACGATCCGTAGATCACCTCCGTAGGTGCCCTTTCTGCAGTTATTTCAGCTATCCCTTTACTTTCGCGCCTGAACGTCTTTCCTGCAAAACATGATAAAAACACATAAAACTAGGTGTCTTATCCATGCATTGCACAAGCTTGCCTTGAGGTGAGTTATGAATTATTTCTCTTATGTCATGTTAAACTAGGTGTATTGATTATGTCTATGACTATGTTGTTATCTGATATGTTTATAGCCTATGTCATATGATGATGTCTATTATGCTCTTGACTTATGCTATTGTGTCTTATGATTATGATATATGTCTTATGTTGACTAATGGCTCTTATATGCTTATGTTGATGATTTATGCTAGCTATCATATTTAGAACATTTTGTACTAACACATACTTTTGTCTACATTTTATCAAATGTAGGGTTCATCGATAGTTATTTCCATCCTCGTGGCTAGGTTCATAGTAGTTCAAGAAGAGATGTTTTGGTGAGTCCTCATTGCATCGAGGACTTGATCACCCTTTCCTTTTTTGTCTTTCTTTTTATGTTAGAACTTTTGCATCGGTTGTGTCCTTGAGACTTTCATGTATTAGATGGTTTGAGACAATGTTAAAGACTTCCACTTCGTTTTATGAGACTTCGATTGTATTGAAAATTGTTTTAAATTTATGTACTATTCTATTATCATATGTTATGATATGCTAAGTGGCTTACATCGAGCCTTTTGGGGTTCTATGTTCCTTGTTACATTTAGGGGTAAACCTGGGTCATGACAAACTTAGTATCAGAGCACAAGGTTTAGAATGGTTCTAGGATTTTCTCAAATCACATCTAGTAGAGCCTTGCTCATAAGTGTGAAGCGTGCCACATTTATGAATAAGATGCTATTAGATGTTTAGGAAACTTCACTTCTTCATTATTAAGTCTTTCCATAGAGTTTAACTCTATTAGGTCTCTCTCCTACTTCTTATCCGATGGTCTTCAGGATATGACTACTAGAAGGGCTCATGCTACAAGAAGCGAGAGAGGAAAATGTCGATTGTGATGCTAAATATGACTATGTGACTCAATAGACTTGATATAATAGCCTTTGATATTGTCATTAGTATAAATGGATTGTTTTATGGTTATGGTTATGTGATGGTAGAACCCGACTTAGTCATGATCAGTTTTGGGGTATGTTGATAGATTTGGTGAATAGGGTGTTTAGTAAATGCCTAGAGGTGTTGAATGAGTAGACTTCTTTAAAGGGTAGTAGTGCAATTCACCATGGTCTAGAATCATCTTGTGTGATGGATGTGAAAGCTTAGTGATGACTTGCTCCGTACTTAGAATTAGAAGAAATGATGCTTAGAATAGTCTGTATAGGCTAACTCCCAAGGGGGAGATGATTTACTTAAATAGCAAGGTCGTTGAGTGTTCTTGATGGTCATGATTTGGGTTGCTAGAGATTCTCACCTTGAGAGGTGTAGTGAGTTTGGGAAGTTTAGTCCCGGTTTTGTAGGCTCATATGAGATCTAGAGTGGAGTTGGTAAGGTTGCTTATGAGCTAGAGTTGTTTAAAGAGTTGGCATAGGTGCATCCGATTTTCCATGACACTTGGATATAGAAGTGTGTTGTAGATCCAACATTCATAAATTCCTTAAGAAGAGCTGGGAGTTAATGAGAAATTCCCTGATTTAGAAATATCGGTAGACATCTTAGACCGGTAAGTTAAGAAATAGAAAAACAAGGAAGTTGCTTTCATGACAGTGTTAAGGAGTGGTCTTTGAGTGAGGATTTTAGGTGAGGGAACTACTTGGGAGGCCAAGGGCCTATAAGAAGTCCCGATATCCTCATCCTTTTTCCTTGTATTACTCCTTTAGCATTTAAGTGATGAGTTCCTTATGGTTTGTGCTTTATGTGAAGTCATATGTGTTTTAGATGTTTCCATGATTTTCTTATGTTGTGCATATTCATGAAACCTTGTGTTTAGAAAGAAAATGAGTTTGCATGATAGATTTCCTCATATTGTAGTGCATTGAGTGTAGTTGCCTATAGAACTTCATGAGATGAATTAATGAGCATGCCGTAGTTTGGAGTTGAGAGATTTCTCATTGAATAAATGCTTTTTGAGAGTAAATTGCGTATGAGCTCCATGAGAGTGTGTTGAGCATGTTTTAGTTCGGAGATGGTAGTTCCTCCTTGAACATGAGTAGATGTTAAGTTTCATGCATAATGGGTTGTTAGATGTAGTTCCTACTTCCTTGTATTGCATTGATTATGTTTATATCGGGGTTGAAGTTTTCCTCCTTAGTTGTGTGCATTTAGATGTGTTTCATGCTTGTTGGGTTGCTAGTCTAGAGTTGTAATCTTAAGAAGTGCCAAAAACGTCATTCAAGGACGAATGTTCCCAAGGGGAAGATAATGTAACACCCCGTAGCTTAGTAGGCTAAGTGTGAGGGGAAAAAGTGCCAAGGTACGGCCCAAGCCTAGGGCCAAGACTTCCTAATCACTGCCCCACTTCACGACCACCACTACGGCTCGTGGTGGCTAAGGCAGTAGCTAGGTTGAAGATGCCTCAAAGTGGCTCACCTTCAGGAGCCACCTCACGTCCAGTAGTGAAGACCACGACTCATGGGAAGGCTCGTGAAGGTGCCTTCAACTTGTGGAGGCCAAAGCCTCATAGCCAAGCTACTTCCCAAGGACCGCGGGTAGGACCCCAACTCGTGGAGCCTGGGAGCAGGCTGCCTAGTGAGGGACACTTTGGTAAATTCGTAATTAGGTGGTTATTAAGTGAGGTCATTTTATATAGTCTTAGTACAACTATATAAGCTATTTTAACCCATTTACCACCCCAATTAAGTCATTATTTTCCAAAATCCCAAAAGATCCCAAAGTTCATCCTCTCCGATATTAACACTCTAGAAAGTAAAGAAGAAGAAGAGGGTCAAGCTAGGTCAAGACTCCATTGTTTCAAGATTTCTAGCCTTTGTAATCAAGGTATTATAGCTTATTCATGCATGGACTTTTTTCATCCATGAAGCCCCCACGTTTCCCCCAATTGTGAAGATGAACCCCAATTCTAGTTAGGGTTTCTTCCTACATTGTGGGAATGGTTGTATGTTGATCCAGTTGAGTGGATTATGGTTGTTTATGATGTAATTACATGTTTTTAGTATGATTCTACATGTATTCTTGATTAATCTATGATTTTAGGGTGAAATTGATATAGTTTGGTTTTATGCCATGAATGAGGAAATTGAGGGCTTAGATGTGATCTTCTAAGATTGATGAATTACTTTATGAATTGATTGAGATTAGATCACCTAAGTATGAATTTCTTAAAAGTAAAACTTGTAAGACATGAATTGATTAGATTAAGGCTTATATGATGAATCATGACTAGTAGTGTTGAGATTGAGTTAATATGATGATATATGACTATAATTTCTTAAGAATGAAGCATGTGGTTAGATTGTCTTGATAATTAGGCATATATGATGACCATTTGAAGTATTGCTTGAGAGTAAGGCTATTAGTATGAATGTGATTTCTAAGGCTTGAGGGTAAAAAGCTAATATGAATAAACTAGGAATGTTAAGGCTTTGAGAGTGAAGACATTATGTATGTTGATTTGTATATGGTATTATTGTACAAATACTTGGCTCACATGACCTATATTAGGAGATACGAGATTATGCATGTAGTGATTTGATTACTTGAATTGTGGTTATATCCATGTCAATGTAGTCATTCTAGATGTGTTGATTTGATATTAGCTTTGACCCGATAAAGGGCAATATATGATATTATACATGTTATATGAAGGTTATGTATATACATTAAGAAAACTTTGAGAGTAAAGTGATTATGACTATGATGTAATTGTGGTGTTCTTGAAAGGCCATTCTCGCATACACACTGATGCATGACTATGAATGAACTGTCCATGACTATGCTAATGTTGTTGTGTTAATTGAAAATATATTCTCCTTTACACACCTATGTATGGATATGATATAATGTGAAATGGTTTCTCACAATATGATGATTCTAAGGTTGAAAGGCTACTCTCACCTATTGAATCTATATGAAGACATGAATGGAAAGGTTATTCTCATGCATAATCTATGATCTGTCCTATCAATTATGTTGGATTGAGTGTCAATACATTCTTCCATGAATATGAACTTAAGTCAAGACTTAATATGTATTCCATGGGAAATATGCTTAGCATCGAGTGGATATTTAATATGAGATCGAAGCTCTTCCGTTAGAAAGGCCGGGTTTCTAGAAAGAATCTCTTTAGATGAAAGTTCCCTCGCTAGAAAGGGTTGGTTTGTAGTAGCAATCTCATTATCGCATAAACTACGTGCCTCAGTAGGTTACTTAGCTATTGGATTCACCTAAGCTAAGAGTATGGTTTTACCTTAGACAAGTAGGACAACCCTTTTTGGTTTGGGTAACACCGGATTCAATGTAAGATCACATGGTCTATGTCGGTTAAGGCTAATTCCCATAAGGTCAAGGCTAGTATTGACTATGGTTACTCAAGAAGCTTTACTTTTCATGAGTGAGATTTATGGGTTCTTATTCATGCATTGCACAAGTATGGTTTGAGGGTATCTGTGGTATGTTCCTCTTATGTTATGATGATCTTTGTAATGTATATGTTGATGACATATGCTCATGATGAATGCTTAGTTTGGGTTGTTGCTTTAAAGGCCCTTCCAATATATGTGTGACAAAAGGTGAATGTTCCTTTATCTATGAGAAATAAGCTAAGGATGAGATCAAAAGGTAATAATGATAAATGAGGACCAAAAGTGACTTGCTTAGCATGGGTGGGATTATGGAGTGTTATCCATGCATTACACAATGTTGCCTTGAGGTGACTTATGAAGTGTTTCCCTTATGTCATGTTAAACTAGGTGTTTTGATTATGTCTATGACTATGTTGTTCTCTCATATGTTTATAGCCTATTTCTTATGATGATGTCTCCTATGCTCTTGACTTATGTTATTGCCTCTTATGATTATGGTATATGTCTTATGTTGACTAATCGGTCTTATATATTCTTATGTTGATGATTTATTCTAGCTATCATATTTAGTATATTTTGTATGAACACATACTTTTGCCTACATTCTTATCAAATGTAGGGTTCGGCGATATTGACTTCCATCCTCGTGGCTAGGTTCATAGTAGATCAAGAAGAGAAGTTTTGGTGAGTCCTCATAGCATCGAGGACTTGATCACCTTTCCTTTTTTTGTCTTTCTTTTTAGGCTCGAAATTTTGTATAGGATGTGTCCCTAAGACTTTCAGGTATTAGATGGTTTGAGACAATGTTAAAGACATCCGCTTCGTTTTATGAGACTTCGATTGTACTGAATAATGTTTTTATATTTCCGTAATTTTCTATTATCTTATGTTGTGATATGCTAAGTGGCTTACATGGAGCCTTTAGGGGTTCTATGTGCCTTGTTACATCTAAAGGGTACCCCTAGGTCGTGACAGTTTAGGGACGAGTACTAAGGTCCTTTTGGAAAGATTTCCAAAACTGAAAAGTGAATTAGGTAGCAAGATTGGAAATAATTGACAAAGGCACTCCATGTAACTTTATCATTTCTCTCAAGTATAACCTAAATCGAGTCATGTTGTCGGCGGGTGCGAGGCAAACCAACAATGAAGTCCCTATTAAAATCTTCCCACTTCCAAGTAGGAATTCTAATGTCTTGGGAAAAACCTCCCAGTTTCTGATGCTCAACCTCCACTTGTTGACAATTATGACACTTAGTAATAAATTCCACAATAGCTTTCTTCATCCCATTCCACCAATAGATCTTCCGCAAATCACGATACATCTTGGTGACTCTCGGGTGAATTGAATACCAAGAACTAAAGGCTTCTGACAAGATTTGTTCCCTCAAATCATCAGCATTAGGAACACACAAACGACCTTTATATCTAAGTACACCATCCCCCCTTGAGAGAACCTCAATGGATTTCTTAATCACCGCTTCTTTCAACTCAACCAAAATTGGATCAAGACCTTGCTTGGCTTTCACCTCAGTCACAAAAGATGATTCTGAGACGTTGTGAACCATAACACAACCCTTGATGGAGTCCACTAACTGAACACCCAATCAGGATAATCTATAAACATCTCAAACCAACTCCTTCTTATCATCCTCAATATTGGCAACACTACCCATAGATAACTTACTAAGAGCATTTGCTTTATCGGGGTGATAGAGAACACTCATATCATAATATTTCAATAACTCATGCCACCTTCTTTGGAAGAAATTTAGATTCTTTTGGTTAAACACATATTGCAAACTCTTGTGGTCGGTAAAAGCATCAACACGTAAACCATACAAATAATGACTCCAAATCTTTAAGGAAAAAACAACTGCTACTAGTTTAAGGTCATGGTAGGATAATTCTTCTCATGAATCTTAAGTTTCCTTGAAGCATAGGCAATAAATTTCCCATTTTGCATAAGCACATACCCTAACCCAATTCTCGAGGCATCACAATATACCATAAAACCATCAATCCCTTTAGGTAAAGTCAACACCGGAGCGGAAGTAAGTCTATCCTTCCATTCCTCAAAACTCTTCTCACAAGCTTCAGACCATATGAACTTAACCTTCTTTTGAGTTAACGCTGTCAATGGAGAGGCAAACAGATCATCTATCCGTGGAAAAGGATATTTATTCTTAATGGTCACCTTGTTCAACTGACGATAGTCAAAACACATATGAAGAGATCAATCTTTCCTAATAACAAATGAAACTGAGCACCCCATGAGGATATACTTGGTCGAATGAAACCCTTATCCAACAAATCTTTCAATTGGTCATTCAATAGCTTTAGTTCTGCCGAAACCATACGGTAAAGAGGAATAGAAATAGGTTGCATATCTAGGAGAAGGTCAACACCGAAGTCTACTTCCATTTCAGGAGGAATACCATTTTCAGGGAACACTTCTGAAAATTCATTAACAATGGGGACCGACTCAAGAATAGGGGTTTCAGAAAACACATCCCTCACCCTTACTAGATTGTAAATGCAACCCTGAAAAATCATCTTTCTAGCTTTAAGAAAGGAGACAAACCAGCCCTTAGGCATAGAATTTCCCCCCTTCCACTCTACCAAGTCAACAAATGTAACTCTGTGGGACGCAGAAATGAGACACTTTCTATAGACCCTCTTAGCCACAATAGAATCACCAATAGGAGTAGAGACAAAGAAAGGATCTAACAGCACATCCGGAAGAACATCAAACCTCATATCCACATATGGCGTAACACAAGACAAGGTAGCACCGAGATAAAGTAAAGCATAAACATCATGTTGAAAGACATTCAACATACCGGTAACAAAATTGGGAAAACCCTCTCGTTCATCATGAGTCTAAAACGCATAGAATCTATTTTTAGTCATAAGTATTTGGCAATCCCTCATCTTATTGTGCATGTACCATGAGAGACCATGTCCATCGGACCTAGCATGAGAGAAATTTCCATCACTTGTATTGGCCATCTTTGCCACCCTAGAGTTTTTCTTAAGATTCTCATCTTTGATATGTTGTGCATGTACCATGAGAGAAGAGATGTCCATGTCATTAATGAGCATGGCAGTATGACACTCTTTAACCACCATTTCGGACACACCCGAAACGGACTTAATCATCCATACCCTTGAATCGACAACCATTGTTGGAGGATATTTGGATAATTGTGTGAACTTCGAAGCAGATTCCCTCACACTCATACTTCCTTGCCGATGGTTGATGAACTCAGGCACCTTTGATTCCCTCATTTCAAGGGGAAAGAACTGATCAAGAAAAACAACCTTAAACTTCACCCAATCAAGAGCACCCGCATCTTCCATTTTGCCTTCTTTCCATTGGTTGAACCAAGTTTGGGAAACACATTTAAGTTGATAAGCGGCCAACTTTGCCATTTCCACCGATGTCACTCCCATAATCATCAACACCTTGTGAACCTAATGAACTCTTGAGGATCTTCCTCAACCTTAGAACCATGAAAATTTGAAGGATTCATCCTAGTGAAGTCCCTCAATCTAGATGCCACCGTACCCATATTTGGGTTCACGGGAACCGCAAACTCCCTATTGGCTTGGGCCGTCACGGTTTGAGACAATACATGAAAAGTTGCCCGAAACTCCATATTAGTCACTTGCTCAGCCAAATGATTGACCAGAAATTGAGGAGCTTGGGGAGGAGCTTCTTGTTCCGCTTTCTCCATCACATTCCTTTTAACATAAGCTCTTCGATTAGCCATATCCTGTAGAGCATAGGATAAGGATTAGGAGGTAGACCTTATAGAGTTAAACTCTATCGCATGACTTTAGAGTAATGAAAGAAGTGGAGTTTCCAAAGCATCTTTTTGCCTCTTATTCATAAATGTGGCGCGCTTCACACTCATGAACAAGACTCTACTTGAAGTGGCTTATGAGACATCCTAGGACCATTCTAAACCTTGTGCTCTGATTACCAAGTTTGTCATGACTAAGGGGTACAACCTAAATGTAACAAGGCATATAGGACCTCGAGAGACCCCATACAAGCCACTTAGCATTCATAACATAAGAAATAGAATATAATATGTAAAAACAACATATCAAGTCCAAAAGTTTTTGTAAAAAAATGCGGAAGTCTAAAACACATGTCTCATTCATTAGCCATCTAGTACAATAGAATAAAATTGGGACTAGCCCATACATCATGTTCAGAACTCAAATAAGGAAGAAACTAAAAACAATGAAAATTCATCCTCGAAGCATGATGACTCACCAAGACCAGAAATCTCGCAATTAACCATTAGCCACGAAACGGAGGACCTTGACTATCAGACCCTACATTTGGGGAAATGTAGACAAGAGTATGTGTTAGTACAAAACAACGTACCAATTATGATAGCCATTCATAAAACATTTAAATCATCCTAAAAGGGGATATTTCATGACATGCAATTGACCAAGCTAACAGATGATACAAGAAGGTTATAAAACATAAGTCATAAAAAATGGTCAATGCAAGCTAACATATTTAACCCTTTGAACATATATGAGATACTTCTTAAAGTAAACTTAGTTCATTATTAATGTGGGAATTAGCCTTAACCTACATAGAGACCATGTGAGCTATAACATGATCCATCGTTGTCTCCCCCACCAAAAAGGGTTGTCCTACTTGCCAAGGAAATAATCATGAACTTTTGGCTTAAGTAGATCCACTAGCTAATGTATATCTAGACAATCATCCTATAGGGGCACATAGGTAAGGGATGAGGAGATTGCTTCTAGAAAACCAGCCTCTACAAACGGTAGAGCTTCCAGGTCAATATTCTCTCGGTACTAAGCATAAATTCTACGAATTAGTCATTTCTTACTTGCTCTTATTATCCATAGAAGGGCAAATCATCTTGCCAATCCAAGCTAAATCATTATCCATTGAAAGGTATCATTGAATAACCAATCCAAGCTAGGTTTCATTAGGATATCTCTTAATCTTTGATTGAATTATGTGATAAGACCTTTCAACCTTCGAATCCCTTACTGTGTGAGAAAACCTTTCAAAATCATGCTTTCTTATTTTTATAAGAAAATCCTTTCAACAACACAACATTTACATCATCATTGATACTTCACTCTCAAAGCATCCTTAAATGTTTAAATAGATTATATAAGAACATGCATAATTCCATAAATCACCTTTCAAGGTTCAAAATCCAATTTCAATCATTACTTTTAGCAAACATGCGTTAAATATGGATTTCATTATAAATTCATGTACTTCTATCAATACATGTTTGATTTCATAAAAATTTCCCTTCATAATCAAAATCCCACATCATATGATCATAACTTGGATAACATGGGGGATTACATGGGTTCATAGGGGAAACATCATAAAAATCATAGTATTTAATCCATTCATGCATAACATATCAAAATTCAATCATTCAAATCAATAATCAAGAGAATCCATTGACATTGAAGAAAACCCTAAATTAATTGAGGATTTCTAACTTCGAAAATAAAGAATTTGGGAACTCTATGAATGGAAGGAAGCCATGGATGAAATCTACCATACCTTGAATCTCATTGCTCTTCAATGGAGGAATTAAGACATGACTTGAAACCCTAGGTTGAATCCTTCTTCTTCAAGCTTTCTAGAGAGACAAATATTTGAGAGTTCTTCTTTTTGGTGAATTTGAAGAGGATGAAGTGAATTAACTAATTTTGGGGTTGGAATCACTTATATAGGGGTCTTAGTTAAGGGTAAAACGACGCAGTGTAGGGATAAAATAATTAGGAAAAGACCCAACTTCCCCTAAAACTTAACTGCCGGTCACGACCTATAAACAACTGCCGTTTGACCGTGGACTGACCGACACGACCATCATTCGTGGTCAGAAAGGGATTTTGGTTCCCCACTTTTTATGAACCCTTCCTGAGGTGCCCATCCATGGACCAACCTACGGTCTGTGGTCCCATCCTTGACCATGGGTGGACTCCATTGGATGGAACGTGCATCTCTTGAAAAATAATGTGTTTCCCCTTCTTGAATCCGGGGTGTTACCATTTTAACCCTCAAATTTCCCCAATTGAAATCATTCTCTCAAATTCCAAAGAGAAGAACAAGTCTTCCTCTCAAATATCTCTCTCTCTATAAGTTGATGAAGAAATCTAGGGTTTTCAAGTTAAGTCTCCAATTCAACCATTAAAGTCAAGATTTGTCATCGAGATATGATAGTTGTCATCCATGGACCCCTTTCCTCCATGGATTACCCAAATTCTCCAATAGTGATAAATCTCCAACTGAGTTAGGGTTTTCTTCCATGTCATGGGTTCTTTGCAATGTTGATTTACTTAATTGAATTATGAACTTTTATGCATGAATTGATATAATCTCATGATTTTAAGATGAATCCCATGAATCCATGGTTAACCCATGCTTTCTAGATGTTGATGATTGGAAGTGGATTTTGAACTATGAAAGTTGAATTATGGAATAATGCATGTTCTCATGAATTTAATGTAATTGTTTTAAGGATGCTTAGAGATTGAAGTATCAATGATGTTGTTGTTGTGATGTTGCTTAAAGGATCTTCCACATATGCAATCATAACTATAAAAGGATAATCTTAGATAAAAGGGATTCTTAAGATTGAAAGGCTTTCTCACCTAAAATGAACCAATATTAAGGAGCTATTCTAATTTTGAGGCAAGAGGCGATTGCCCATGCTTTTTAATTAATGACAAGAGGCAATTACACATGTCACATGGTGCAAGGATAATAGGTTATTACCAATGTTCCTTTACAAAATAAGATAAATATGATTAAGAATTATTCCGTGTAAGTTAATGTTAGTATCGAGTGGACAAGTGATGATTACCCATGTCCCATAAACTATGTGCCAAAAAAGGATTGTCTAGATTGAGTGGATCCATATAGGCTAGAAGCTCGTGGTCCTTACCTTGGCAAGTCGAACAACCTTTTTCGGTGTGGGAGACACCGGATTCCATGTTAATAGCTCACATGGTCTTATATGTTAGTTAAGGCTACTTCCCACAACTAAGCTACGATGAACTAAGGTTATTTCAAGAAGTATCTCCCATGTGTTTTAAAGTTATTTTATTTGCAATGACCATGTTTTCCGACTTATGTATTCTAACCCCTTTTTATATCACGTATTAGCTTGGTCATTGCATCTCATGAAGATGTTTCTTTTAAATCATATTTTCAAATGTTTTATGCATGGCTATCATACTTGGTACATATTATGTACTAACACATACTCTTGCCTACATTTCCCCAAATGTAGGGTCTGACATTTAGGGTTCTCAGTTTCCTGGCTAGAGGTTGTTTGAGAGATTCTGAGTTTAAAGCTTTCACTCATTTCTTATTTTCAGACTTTGTACGTGATATCAAGGTTATATCCTGGTCACACTGGATGTATTAGATGGCAAATGAAACGTTGTAGACTTTCACTTTACTTTGATTAAACTCTTAGACTTCAAATATTTCTCTTTATCTCTTTGATATTATATTATCTTGAATGATGAATGCTCAGAGCACACTATTTAGAAAAGTCCTAGGAAGTCTCATAAGCCACGTCAAGTAGATTCTTGTTCATGAGTGTGAAGTGTGCCATATTAATGAATGAGAAGCTATAAGATTTTAGGAATCTCCACTTATTTCATTACTCTGAAGTCGTGCGATAGATTTTGACTCTATAAGGTCTCTCAACTAATTCTTTTCTGATGGTCTATAGGTTATGGCTACTCTAAGGGCATATGCTAGAAGGAATGCAGGAGAAAATGTAGAACGAGAAGCTCCTTCTCAAGCTCCTCAAGTTCTGGCTGACCCTTTGGCCGAGCAAGTGACTAATGCGGAGTTATGGGTTGCTTTTCAAGTATTTGTTTAAGCCTTGATTGTCCAAGCCAATAGGGAGGTTGCAGACCCCATGAACCAAAATGTAGGTATGGCGGCATCTAGTGTGAGGGACTTCACTAGAATGAATCCTCCGGAGTTATATGGTTCTAAGATTGAGGAAGACCCTCAAGAGTTCATTGGTGAGGTTTATAAGGTGTTGATGATCATGAGAGTGACGCCGGTGGGAAAGGCAGAATTAGCCGCTTATCAACTTTAAGGGTGTTACTCAAATATGGTTTACCCAATGGAAATAAAGTAGAGAGGAAGATGCGGGTCCTCTTGATTGGGAAAAGTTTAAAGTTGCTTTTGTCATGACCCAGGGGTACCTCCTAGATGTAACAAGGCGTACAAGACCCCGAGAGGCCTCATACAAGCCACTTAGCTATCATAACATAAGATAACAGAAATGAGAGGAAATTTAAAACAGTTTCAACATAATCAAAGTCTTTATAAAATGAAACCAAAGTCTATTACACTTTGTCTCAAAACATCTAAAACATGAATATCTTTGGGACACAACCCATACAATAGTTCCTAACATGAAATAAAAGACATAAGAGAAATGGTGGTCAAATTCTCGAATGCTATGAGGACTCACCAATCTTTAAATCTTGTTCTACTATGATCCTAGCCACAAAGATGAGAGTAGATATCGTCGGACCGTACATTTGGATAGGAAATATAGGCAAGAGTATGTGTTAGTACAAAAATGTACTAAATATGATAACTAGCATAAATCATCAACATAAGCATAAGAAATAATAACATAAGTCATAATCATAATCAATGCACATAAATCATCATGCCATAAGAGGAATACTTCTTGAAGTAACCTCACATCACCCTTACTTATCAAAGAAGGCAACTCAAGCACAATCCAAGCCATCACTTAGCAAACATATCTAGTTTATGTTTTATAGACATGGGGATTCGCCTCTTGCCTTACTATGAAGGATCATGTGTACTCACTTCTAGTCCTTCTCAACATTTGGATCATGGGTATTGATGAGGTCCAAGATTTGGAATCATTTAGGGTGTGTTTATATAGATTAAGTATCCTCGAATGCTCATTTTGTGCCAATAACTGATGTAAAACCCTTGATTTTCGGGTTTATGGATTGGGGAACAAAGAAAGGACAATAACAAGCAAAAAGGAACAAAATAGGTTGAAGGGATGAACAAAGGAAGCCTGGTGATCGCCAAGTTCACTTGGTGAATTGCCAAATGGCTATTTGACTGCCTAAAGTTCCAGGTGCCAAGCTTGAAAGAAGAAATCAAGTCGGCGATGGAAAGGAGTAGTTGGTGGATCGCCGATTAGTTTCGCGATGCAGTGCTGGATCGCCTAAAGTTACAAACATTGAGGATGCTAAATGCCAACGCAAAAAGGTGATGGAAGTGACCAAAGGGCGTCTCGCTGAGTTGTTCGGCGAGCCCGACTTACTTCATCAAATAGCTCTTCGCAGCACATTTTTGGCGACTATAAATATATTTTTGAACATTTAGTTTAGTATCAATTACTCTTTAGAACAACTTTTTATTAAGTTCTGAAGTGTGAGACAGCTTTCTCTAGTTTTTACTAAGATTTGAAGAATTGAAGTTTTTCACTTTTGAGAAATTGGAAGTGGGTCTTTGAGATTCTTCGAATTAGAGCATTGTAAAGACGGATCTACTCTTACCTAGTTGATGGATAATCAATTCGGTAATGGTTTTTTACCTTTTTATGATGTCTAGCTAAAACCCCAATTCTTTGGGTGTGATTATGTGATTATGAGCTGATTTAGTTTATGGGTATTGCTAATTGTTAGTTTCAATGCTGTTTAGAACTGAATTTAATCATTAATTGTGGTTTAATTTAAGAATTGTAGTTGCAAATGCAGTTCTAACTTTGTGTTTTTGTCTTGCTCGAGAGAGAGGTTTTGAACTAAGGTTTTTGATTTATGGTTTGTGGGTATTGGGTTGACCTGGGTTCAGCTCGAGAGAGTAAATCCTAAACGCAATCCCACACATTCAGCTTGAGAGAGTGAATGGACTAAGATGTGGGTAGTTCTTATTTTGCATGCTTGTTGAATTTCGATTGAAATTAACTTGATTCAGGGTAAATTGTTCGAGAGAAAGGTTATCTCCTCTATAGCCTAGCTTACTCACTAATATCTAACTATTTTCTAATAGTTGAAATTTCCCATTTGTCTATATTAGCCTAAAATCGAATCACATCCCATGAACCCGTCTCATTATTCTTATTTCGTATTGTTTGCCACTATTTGTTGTTGATAATTAAAACCAAAACCCCAATTTGACATTCGTGTCACTCCTTGATATAATGATGTCTTTATTCGATAATGATTATTCCTATGACTAATTTAATCATGTTTATACTTCCCAATTGACTCTTCAACACGTACCGCTCCCTGTGGGATTCAACTCCAACTCATTTAGTTGGGTTTTATACTGATTTACGATCGTTGAACACCTAGAATTGGATGAGGTGTGCTTGAAACGTTAAATGTTAAATCAAAATGGTGCCGCTTCCGGAGAGTGGTGTTGGTTGAGATTCTTTTGGTGAAGTTGAATTATGTTCCTTTTAGTCATAGTTGAACCTACTTACTTTTAGTTTTGGTTTTGTGTTGTTTGTTTAAAATGGAGGAAATGAGTGTGAACGGAAGCAATGGTAACCAAGTGGGCCACCAAGCTGACATCGAAAACCTTAATGATGTCAATGAACCGAATGTAAATGACCCAAATCTAGTGGGTGGAGTTTGTGCCATTTGCTTGCCTCCGACTGAAGGGAACGTTATGTTCCACATTACAAGCACCATGTTGCAGCTCTTGCAATTAAATGGGTTGTTTGTTGGGTTGGCTCATGAGGATCCCCATAAGCTTATAAGGAACTTTGTTGATGTTTGCAGGCCATTCTCCTTTTAGAACATATCTTAAGAGTCGGTCCGGTTGAGGTTGTTCCAATTTTCTCTAATGGGAGAAGCATTTAAGTGGTTGGCTGAATTGCCAAGAGATTCTATCACTTCGTGGGTAAAAGCTTGTCACCACATTCCAAGTGGGATTTTTCCCTCCTTTGAATATGATGACACTTAGGGATAACATTCAAAGCTTCAAGAATTTGGAGGGTGAGCCAATCCATGAGATTTGGCTAAGATTTAAGAAGTTTGTGTTGTAATGCCCAATTCAAGATTTGCCCGAACACGTTTTTCTGCAATACCTTTACCGAAGCCTTGATTCGGTGAACAAGGGAGTGGCTGATCAACTTTTTTCGGGAGGTTTAATGCAACAACCTTACGTTATAGCAGCCCAACTCTTGGATGGTATGAGCAAAATTAACCGGGAATGGTACACCCGTGAAGATCAGGTATCCCCTCTCACTTTTAAATTGACAAATGAGTAGCTTGAGAAAGATCAATAGAGGGACCAAACCATGGCAAAGATGATGACTGAACTTGACATTTTACCCAAGAATGTCATGGGAGTTGGTGCTAGAAGTGTAAATGTTTTGGGTGTTGGGTGTGTAAACCCCGATGAGGCCATGTTTGAAGCGTTGTACAACGAGGAAGTGAACTTCCTAGCCAACCAAGGAAGAGGTTATCGTGCAAACTACCCAAGGCAGGTTGGTAACCAAGGTTGGAACAGGGATGAGGGCTGGAGAGATCGTAAGAGAAAGTGGAGGGATCGTACCCCACATGGAAGGAAAGAGATGAAGAGAAGGATACGTATGTTCCTCCCCACTAGCATCAACAGCCCACAGATTCAGAGGGTGGCCGGGCTGAGGTTATGCTCTCTCGTATTCTCAACAATGTTGAAAGGTCGGATAAAATTTTGAAGGAGATGAAGGAAGATGGATCAACCCTTAAACCGACAGTGACTTCTCATTCCGTCTCTATCAAGCAGTTGGAGACCCAAATGGGTCAAATTTCTTCTCATTTAAACCAGAGACAACAAGGGGGGTTGCCTAGTGATACTATGGCAAACCCCAAGAATAAGTTTGAGTTGAGACTTACGTCGTGCCAAGACATTAACTAAGGCAGTGCTTGGGAGGCAACCCAAGTTTTTATTTGAATAATCGTGTGTTGATTGTGCTGGTGAAAAAGTGGAATGTGTTTGAAATATGCAGTTTGGCGAGCTAAAATTCCAGTCAGTGACTCACCGAAGAGGTCAGCGAGCCCGACTTAGACCGCTGTAGGCTCAGGAAAATATCAAGTTTGAGTCTATAAAACACGGCGGGCCCATGGACAAGTCGGCTACTCGCCGAATAGGTCGGCGACTCACCGAGATCGCCTGACTTTATCCTCTGTTTGGACCCCCACATAAACTGGAGGTCCTATAAAACTTGGCGAGGTAAGTAATCACTTGGCATGTTGCTGAGTGGTTTGGGGAGGAAAAATAACATCGTCGAAAGGGCGCAAACTGAACGGTTTTAAATGGCCAAAGGTTTAAACTTTCAAACTTTTTCACATTCCCTCACTTTTAACTTCAATACAATCACACCCGCACTTCAAATTTCCTATATTTTTGGATTTTCTTTATTTTTGGCCGTTGATTCTGTGTTCGGAGTTGGAATTCTTTGCCGCCTAGCATTTCCAATCTTTCAATCAACAAAATGAGAAATTGGGGAGAGTAATTCAACATTAAAGGTTAGTTTTCCAAACCCAAAATCACAAATAGCGGTTAAAATCAAACTAATTATTATAAATTGTGTTGATGTGTGTTGAGCTTCCCTGAATTCTTGAATGTGTGCTAGTTTGCTGATTTTAATTTCGATATTATGCCTAAATTGCCTAAGTTGTTGATTTGTATATATTGGGTTTTCATGTTGTAAATAGTGTTGTTGATTTCTATTTTGTGGATGTTCGAGCTTATGGCTCCTTATTTTTAATAGAAATGGTTTTGACCCATCTAGAAAAATTTGTCACCCCTTGTTGTGTTAGAATGTGGCTATTCTTATGAAAATTTGAGTATCGGTTATGATCAATACCGATGACTTGAATAGTGCTCTTAATCGAACAAAAATGAATGTGCGGCTACGCTGAGGCCAAATGAGGTTGCATAGACAATATGTGAACTTTTGCATCTCGTTGTCACTAGCTGGTTATCGAATGGAGCCTCTTGTGATGAACATTGCACACTAGCGAAACTGTGGAGTCTTATTTAATATTGCTGCCAGTGCTTTGTGTGATGAGCTTACGGTGAACCTTATGTGATGGCACCTGGAATTCGCCCCATTGGTCCAGTTGACTAAGTGATGCAAGCTCTTGAAATGATCTTAGGCAACAATTTGACAATATACCTCTTTTGTGGCAAACCGTGTGAGTGTGTGAACTTTGCTAGAAACCCTTATGAGCCTTATCCTTTTCTTGGAAGAAACTTGATACAATTGAAACCCCTCTTTATCCAATCACTCATAATCCTCATGAAGTGTTGTTTGTTTGAATAAGCCAACTTAGGCCAAAAGACTAAGTTGGGGTGTGGTAAAAAGAGAAGGTAAATCAAGAAGTGTGAAGAAGTCTCCGTTGATCCATGGTTTTGAAAAAGATGAAACCCCTCCATACAAAAAAAAAGAAAAAAGAATGACAAAGAAAAGAATGAAATAGTTGTGAAATAAAATTGTGAAAGTGCAAAATAAATGGGGTGTCCGGTATTCCATTGGAAGTGAATAATGGGGTGAATTTTGAGCATGAGTGAAAATATTGAAGAAAAGGAAAGAAACTGATGGTCATACCACATTTCATGAGGATAGCAGCCATTGAGCCTAAATTACTATACCTCTACACTCAACCCCCGTTATAAGCCTTAAAAAGACCTTTTTGATTTTGAGTGAGCTGAAGTGAATGTTGATTTAGAAAATAAGGGCAAACCTATGGGTGAAGTCATGCATGTTTTCATATTTGTGAGTGTGAGAGTTGTATGTGATTCTGGAACTATAAATTGTTGAACAATTATGTTTAAATACGGAATCATCTTTGTTGAGCTTGAACTTGCATTTGAAGCAAGTATCGTGAACTTGAGAATCTTTGATAATAGTGACTCACAACTTGAATCTTTGAGTGCATAATTGATCCTTGCTTGAGTAAGTTGAGTCTTGTTGTGTGCATTCATGATTTGAGTCTTTTGCAACACTATTTGAGACATCCTTTTTGAACTGTTGAAGTTGAGTTTTACTTTAGTACAAACAAAAGTTTATGTTGGGGGTGTTGATGAGTCCGAGATTTGGACTCATTTACAACTTTATTTATATAGATTTAGTGTCCTCAAATGCTCATTTTGTGCCAATACCCGATGTAAAACCTTTGATTTCCCAATTTATGGATTGAGGAACAAAGCAAGGACACTAACAAGCAAAAAGGAACAAAACATGCTGAAAGGATGAAAAAAGGAAGCCTGGTGATCGCCAAGTTACCTTGGCGAATCGCCGAATGGCTATTTGACCACCTAATGTTCCAGTGAGCCAAGCCCATAGGGAAGAAATGAAGTTGGCGATGGGAAGGAGAAGTCGGTGGATAAGCAAGTAGTTCTGCGATGCAGTGCAAGATCGCCCAAAGTTACAGACGTTGAGGATATTAAATGCCAAGGCGGAAAAGTGATGGAAGTGACAAAGGATGGCTCGCCGAGTAGTTTGGTGAAGCCGACTTACTTCGCCAAATGACTCTTTGTAGCACATTTTTTGTGACTATAAATACATTTATGAACGTTTAGTTTTGTATCAATTACTCTTTAGAACAACTTTTTATTAAGTTTTGAAGTGTGAGACAATTTTCTCTAGTTTTTCCTAAGCTTTGAAGATTGAAGTTTTTCACTTTCGAGAAATTGGAAGTGGGTCTTTGAGATTCTTCGAATTGGAGCATTGTAAGGACAAATCTACTCTTACCCAATTGATGGATAATCAATTATGTAATGGTTTTTCCCTTTTTATGATGTCTAGCTAAAACCCCAATTCTTGGGGTGTGATTATGTGATTATGGGCTGATTTAGTTTATGGGTATTGGTAGTTGTTAGTTTAAATGCTATTTAGAAGTGAGTTTAATCATTAATTGTTGTTTAATTTATGAATTGTAGTCGCAAATACAGTTCTAACTTTGTGTTCTTGTCTTGTTCGAGAGAGAGTTTATAGAACTAAGGTTTTTGCTTGATGGTTGTGGGTATTGGGTTGACCTGCGTTCAACTCGAGAGAGTGAATCCTAAACCCAATCCCACACAGTCAGTTCGAGAGAGTGAATGGACTAAGGTGTGCGATGTTGTTATTTTGCATGCTTGTTGATGTTCGAGAGAAATCAACTTGATTCGGGGTAAATTGTTCCAGAGAAAGTTTATCTCCATTATAGCCTAGCTTACTCACTGATATCTAGCTATTTTCTAATAGTTGCAGTTACTCATTTGTCTATATTAGCATATAATCAAATAGCATCCTAAGAACCCGTCTCATTATTGAAATTTCGTATTGTTTGTCACTGTTTGTAGTTGATAATTAAAACCATGCCCCCTCCATTTGACATTCGTGTCACCCCCTGATTTAATGATGTCTTTATTCGATAATGTTTATTCCTAAGACTGATTTGATCATGTTAATACTTCCCAATTGACTCTTGAACACGTACCGCTCCCTATGGGATTCGACTCGAACTCATTTAGTTGGGTTTTATACTGATTTACGATCGTTGAACACATAGAATTGGATGAGGTGTGCTTGAAACATTAAATCAGGTATTCGCCTCTAGTCCAATATCATTTGACATGGGTATTGGCCTCTTGTCTAACATCATATGACATAGGTATTCACCTCTTGTCTTTCTATAAGGATCATGGGTACTCCTCTCTTGTCCAATTCATATTTTAGGAACATGCGAATCACCTCTTGCTCAACTTGAGGAATAACGGTAATCGCCTCTTTATTTTATTCTATGGAATACGGGTAATCTCCTCATATCCATCTCATTTAGAGGTCATGCGTTATCGCCTCTAACCTCATCAATTTCTTAGTCTTTAGCGTTGGATTCATTTTAGGTGAGCAATCTTTTCAACCTAGAATCATTCAATGTGAAGAAACCTTTCATATTCATACATACACAATTCATGTGGGAACTATCCCTTCCACTACAATCATATCAATAATCAACAATTGACAATAGAAGCTTTATTCTCAAAGCACTGTATCTCATAGTCATCATATATGCCTTAATCTCAAGACAATTCTATCATAATCATCATTTATGCTTTAGTCTCAAGAAATTCATATGTATATGCTTCAATCTCAAGCAATCTCTAATGTACCATATCAATCATATATGAATACATCTAAATCTTCAATTTCTCCTTTCATGGAGTAAAACCCACATATATCAATTTCATCTTTCTAGACATGGGTATATGAAATGTCATCCTAAAAAAAGTAATCATATCAATTAAATAATAAACAATCATAATTCACTCAATTGGATCACCATTCATCAATACCCACAACAATGGAAGAAACCTTAACTCAAATTGGGGAAATTCATCTTCTCAATTGGGGAATCTTATGGACTCCATGGATGGAAGAAATCCATGGATGAAAAGCCATCATACCTTGATTACAAAGCACACAAATGCTTGAGGATTGGATACTTTACCCATATCCTAGCTTGAACTCTTTCTTCTTCTTCAAGTTTTAGAGAGAGAAATATTTGAGGGAAGAACTTGGGATTTATTTTGGGGTTTTGGAAATAATGACTTGAGTAGGTGAGTTTAGAGTTGAAATAACGTATATAGGGTCCTAGTCTTAGGCAAAATGACCTCACTTCAATTTAATTAAAACTGGAATGACCCATTTAACCCTCACTTAGCAGTGCACTGCCCCTTTTTCAAGAGAGGCTCCACGAGTCATGATCCTCCTCATGGTATTGGACCAGTAGCTAGTACATATTCCCCTTAACTCCTAAAAAGTAAGGCACCACCACGACCCCTCCCACGGCCCGTCAAGGCCTTCACGAGCCGTCTAGTGTCTCATGGAGAAGGTCGAACTTTTGGGCTGCTTGGTGAAGCTAATGCCTCCACACCACGAGTGGCACCACAATCCTTGCTGACCAATACAAGCTATCTAGGCTATCGTGGGAGGTTGGAAGCCTTTCTTAGCTACTGCCTAGGCCTCATAGGCACCACCACGAGATGTGGTGCCTTTCACGACCCGTGTGGGAACTCGTAGAGGGTGCCAAGGCTAGAATCTCTAGTACATGCCTTGCACCTAGCCCTTAGCTTGGCCTACTAGATTATGAGGTGTTACAATTTACCTTGACAGGTTCTTTATCTTTGAGATGAGGGAGGCAAAGGTGTGTGAATTCATCAACCTTCATCAAGAAAATATGAGTATGAAGGAATATGCTTTGAAGTTCACGCAATTTTCTAGATATGCTCCTACTATGACTATTGATCCTAAGGCAAGCTGAGTAAGTTTGTTTTGGGTCTGTCCGAGATGGTAGTTAAGGAATTTCATACTGCTATGTTTATCAATGATATAGACATTTCTCGTCACATGGTCCATGCTCAACAAATTGAAGAGGAGAAACTTAAGGAAAGGTCTAGGGAGGTAAAGAGGGCTAAGACTGGTGATGGTAACTTCTCACATACAAGGTTTGACAGACATGGTCGTTCTATGTTCCAAAAAAGGTTTTTCAGCCAAGATTCATCCAATGCTCCTCCTAAGTTCAAAAAAGATAGGGTTCCTAACCCTAAGCCTCAACGAGGAAATGGTAATGGATCTCTATTGCTTACTTGTGCTTAAATGTGGAAAGAAGCACGAGGGTAGATGTCTTTCGGGTTCCAATGCTTGATTTGATTGTGGTAAGATGAACCATAATATAAGGGATTGCCCCACAGTTGCTAAGAATTATGGAGATAGTCGTCGAATGGCTCAACCCAATCCTTCATCCGATCCTAGTGGAAGTCAGAAGCAAAACAATTTTATGCACTTCAGACTCGAGGTGAACAATAGAGTTCTCCCGATATGTTTACCGGTATGTTGAAAGTCTTCCAACTTGATGTTTATGCTTTACTTGACCCCTGGTCCTACCCTGTCTTTTGTGACGCCATATGTGGCTATGAGGTTTGATATTCTTCCGGATGTGTTGTTTGATCCTTTTTATGTCTCTACTTATGTTGGTGATTCTTTTGTGGCTAAGAGGGTCTATAAAAAGTATCCCATAGAGTCACTCATGTTGACCTTCTATAGCTTGATATGCAAGATTTTGATGCTATCCTTGGTATGGATTGGTTGCATTGGTGTTATGCTTTTATTGATTGTAGAACTCGTGCAGTTAAGTTTCAGTTTCCAAATGAACCCATCCTAGAGTGGAAAGGGGGAAATTCTATGCGTAAAGGTCAGTTTATTTCTTGTCTTAAATCTAGAAAGATGATTTCCAAGGGTTGTATGTGCCATCTAGTTAGGGTAGGGGATATATATTCTGACACTCCTACTCTTGAGTCGTTCCCCGTTGTTAATGAGTTTCTGCAACTGTTTCCAGATGATTTACCCTGTATTCCTCCCGAAAGGAATATAGACTTCAGTATTGACCTTCTCTGAGATATACAACCTATCTTTATTCCTCCTTACCGTATGGCCCCGATAGAGCTTAAGGAATTAAAAGAGCAATTGAAATATCTGTTGGATAAGGGTTTCATCTGACCAAGTATCTCTCCATGGGGTCCTCTAGTTTTGTTTGTTAGAAAGAAAGATTGTTCGCTTCGTATGTATATTGACTACTAGCAGTTGATCAAGGTTACCATTAAGAATAAGTATCCTCTTCCAAGGATATATGATTTGTTTGACGAACTTCAAGGAGCAAGCTACCTCACTAAGATCGACCTCCGATCGAGTTATTACCAATTGAGGGTGAAGGAAGGTAACATTCCAAAGATAGCTTTTCAAAATCGGTATGATCATTATGTCCTAATGTTGATTACTTGAGGGACAGATCTTGCCAGAAGCCCATGGTTCTTGATATTCCATTCACGCGGAAGCCACCAAGATATATCGTGACTTGCGGGAGGTCTATTGGTGGAATGGGATGAAGAAAGATATTGTGGAATTTGTGGCTTAGTGTCCTAATAGTCAACAAGTGAAAGTTGAGCATCAAAATTCGGGAGGTTTATCTCAAGATATTAGCATTCGTACTTGGAAGTGGGAAGATTTGAACATGGACTTCATTGTCGATTTTCCTGGCATCCGGTGGCAACAAGATTTGATTTGGGTCATTATTGATTGAATGAAAAAATCGGCTCATTATAATTCCATTAAGATTTCTTATTCAACGGAGGATTACTCTAAGTTGTATTTGAAGGAAATGTTTAGGTTGCATGGAGTGCCTTTATCCATTATCTCCGATCGTGGTACCCAATTAGCTTCTCAGTTTTAGAAATCTTTCCAAAAGGGTCTTGGTACTCGTGTAAAGCTTAGTATGGCCTTTCATGCACAAACTGATGGGCAAGCGGAGCATACAATCCAAACTGTGGAAGATATGTTGATATCATGTGTAATTGACTTCAAGGGTAATTGGGATGATCACTTGCCTTTGATTGAGTTTCCAAATAAAAATAACAATCACTCAAGTATTGGTATGGCTCCATTTGAGGCTCTATATGGAAGGAGGTGTATATCTCCAATAGGTTTGTTTGAGGTGGGTGAAGTTGCCCTAATAGGTATCGATTTGGTACATGAGGCTATGGAGAAAGTTTAGCTTATTAGAGAGAGGTTGAAAATGGCTCAAAGTCGAAAAAAGTCCTATGTCGATATTAGAAGAAGAGATCTTCAGTTTGATGTTCGTGATTGGGTCTACTTGAAAATTTCACCCATGAAGGGTGTAATGAGATTTGGAAAGAAAGGGAAGCTTAGTCCCCGTTATGTGGGCCCATATCAAATATTGAAACGAATTGGCAAGATCGCTTATGAACTTGAATTGCCTAGTGAATTTATATGGGTACATCCAGTTTTCCATGTCTCCTTGTTGAAGAAATGTGTTGGAGATCCGATATCTATAGTTCCCTTAGAAGGTTTGGGAGTTAAGGAGAATCTTTCTTATGAGGAAAGTCAGGTTGAGATTTTATACCGGCAAGTTTAGAAGTTGAGAAATAAAGAAGTTGATTCCGTGAAAGTTCTTTGGAGGAATCAATTAGTTGAGGGTGCTACTTTGGAGGCCGGGGCCGATATGATGTCTCGATATCTACATCTCTCTCCTTCCAATCTTACTCTATCTTGAGGTATTGATTTTCTCATGGTTTACTCTCTTGGTGTCATGTGTCTTAGATATTCTCATGATTTCCTCATTGTGCATGATTCATGAAAAGCGTAACTTTTAAAAAATGAGTCAAATTGGTTGATTTCTACATGTTTATGTGCATTTGAGTATGAGTTGCATATAGGCTTTTATGATATGATGTTTTAAACATGCTTTAGCTTGGAGTTGATGTTTCCTTCTCGGATATGTGCATTATGTGATTGCATTCATATAGGCCTTTTAGCTTTAAGTTTCTACCTTCCTTATGATGTCTTGAATCTCAATCGAGGATAAATGATCCCAAAAGGGAGATAATGTAACACCTCGGATTCAAAAAGGGTAAAAGTTTAGTTGTTGCAGAATCTTGTGCCAGAATCGATGGATGCAACCGACGGTCCATTGTGTGACATACGGATCGTAGGTAGGTCCATGGTTGGCTAGACAGATTTTTCTAAAATGTCTAGTTTTTGTTTTTTTCCACGGTTCACCAGGACGGTTCGTCATTCAATGAACGAGTCGTAGGTAGGTCTCGTAGGTGAGTCTCATACTTGATGGAATTTTTAATTAAAAAAATCAGTTGAACGACGGAGGCCATTCAGAGTCCGTAATTTGATCCACGGACCATACATGGGTCCCATTGTTCAATGGCCCAGAGATCAAGTCTCTGAAACAATCGACAGTCGATTAAGATGGTCCGTAGGTCAATCGATGGATCGTAGGTCACCACCGTCGATGGTGTCGGTAAATATTTTAAGAAGGGCTTTTGGGTCTTTTCTTATTTATTCAAGCCTAATACTATGTCGTTTCACCCTTCACCTAAACCCCTATATAAGTGTTTTAACTCCTAAATTTCCCCAATTGAGATCATTCTCTCAAATTCCTAAAAGTAGAACAAGTATTCCTCTCAAATATTTCTCTCTCTACAAATTGAAGAAAAAAGCTAGGGTTTTCAAGTCAAGTCTCCCATTCCACCATTGAAGTCAAGCTTTTGGCATCGAGGTATGATAGTTTTCATCCATGGAGCCATTTCTTCCATGGAGTTCCAAAATTCTCAAATTTACAAAGTAGAAATCTCCAATTGAGTTAGGGTTTTCTTCCATGTCATGGGTTGTTTGCAATGTTGATTTACTTAATTGATTTATGAACTTTTATGCATGAATTGATATAATCTCATTATTTTAAGATGAATCCCCATAAATCCATGCTTTACCCATGTTTTCTAGATATTGATCATTGAAAATGGGTTGAACTATGAAAGGTGAATTATGAAATTATGCATGTTCTCATGAATTTGATGTAATTGTTTTAAGGATGCTTTGAGAGTGAAGTATCAATAATGTTGTCGTTGTAGTGTTTTTGAAAGGATCTTCCACATACACATGAAAGCATGATTATGAAAGGATAATCTTAGATAAAAAGGGTTCTTAAGGTTTAAAGGCTTTATCACCTAAAATGAACGAATGTTAAGGAGCTATTCTAATGTTGAGGAAAGAGGCGATAACTAAAGCTCTCTATTGAATGGCAAGGGGCGAGTACCCATTTCACATGATGCAAGACAAGAGGCGATTACCCATGTTCCTTTAAAGGATAAGATGAATATGATTAAAAACTATTTCGTGGAAGTTAAGGTTAATACCTAGTGGACATGAATATGATTAATATGATTAACTAGTGGATCCACACAGGCTAGAAGCTCATGGTCCTTACCTTGGCAAGTGGGACAACCCTTTTCAATGTGGAAGACACCAGATTCCATGTAAATAGCTCATATGATCTTATATGTCGGTTAAGGCTAATTCCAACAAGCAAGCTATGATGAACTAAGGTTATTTCAAGAAATATCTCCCATGTGTTTTAAGATGATGTCTATTTGCATTGACTATGTTTTATGACTTATGTATTCTAACCTCTTTTTATATCACGTTTTAGCTTGGTCATTGTATCTTATGAAGATATCTCTTTTAAGCATATTTTGAAATGTTTTATGCATGGCTTTCATACTTAGTACATATTTTGTACTAACGCATAATGTTGCCTACATTTCCCTAAATGTTCGTGCCTAGATGTTGTTAGAGAGATTCCAAGTTGTGGTGAGTCCTCATGCTTCGAGGACCGGACTTTTATAACTTTTAGTCATTTCTTATTTTCAGACATTGTACGTGACGTCAGGGTTACGTCCTGGTCACTCTAGATGTAATAGATGGCAAACGAGACGTTGTAGACTTCTACTTTACTTTAATAAAACACTTAGACTTGAAATGTTTATCTTTATCTCTTTTATATTTTATTATCTTTTATGATGAATGCTAAGTGGCTTGTATGGGGGCTCTCGGAGTCCTATACGCCATGTTACGCCAAGGGGCTACCTTGGGTCATGACAGGCTCACATCCACATGTAGCTAGTCAACACAAGAATTTAAAAGAACATTCAAAAGTAAAGGAACATTGATTTCTTGTTGCAACCCCAACACCAAACACATCTCTCATCAAGAGCACTATCAAGGACAACGAGACTTGAATATCAACAATAAATTCACAAGCAACAACAATCAACATCACTACTTCAAAAATCATGGGGTTGTTGATAGAGAGATAAAATGGAATCAAAACCAACCAAATATCATAGAAAAAAAATGCTAAAATATCTCAAAATACAACTTAAATAAACCAAATATAATCCAAAAGGGGGAATATGGCCATAGGTGCCCTCACCTCACCAAAAGTACTAGCACTGTCCTCAATGCTAAAAATATGAGTGATAGAGTAGAATATGTAAAAGGCCCCCTTGACAGGCTATGCCTATGAAGAACTATGATCTTGTAGCTCCGAGAGAGTGGCACAATCTTAGGAATCGATACCCCGCATCTATGAAGGTGGAGGCAGAATTGTAGCATTAATAGGGGCATTACTGTCAAGCACATTTGGAGAAGGATCAATAGAATCTAAAGGATGAACCTCACTAGTGCAAATCTTTGAGGTCTCCTAACAATATCTCTCTAAAGTAGCGTGTAGAATTGACTCAACACTAACTAGATTAACATCTCTCCTAAACTCATATGAATCTGTCTCATCGGTTGAATAATCATCAACCTCTCATCTACCCGCTCTAAATCATCACCTACTAGCTACTACACCATCCTATAAGGTCCATCTCCTCTTATCTCAGTCTTAGGTATAGTTGTGGGCATATTGAGCAAGAGGAAAATCACCCAATAACATAGAAATATCTGTTGACCTCAAGTGGTCAACATCTACCCTCAAAGCATCTATATCGCTCCTAAGATCAGTAAACCCGACAAAACCGCTCTCATATTTGTCACGTGCCTCAACCCTAACTATGAAGTTGTCTAGCCTTCCCCCATATGATGCTAAAGTAGCTCTTTGTCTAACAACCTTGGCCCTTGCCAGAAACATAGCATCCTCAATCAGCATGAAAATCATCTTAGGCACACCCTTTTCATGTCGATAAGCCCTAACATAAAAAATGGGAAAGGTTGTCTATATGATTGATTAAGGCTCGAGTCAATAGAGGCTGAGATGTATGAGGGTCCATTCAAGATTAAGGGTCCAGAGGATCCATAAGGTATAGTAGGAGGATGAACTGTACCTGATGGCTCCTTAGATGAAGTGGTATGAATAGTGTCTCAAGCTAATGTAGTCGGAGCCACTACCAGTGTGGTGTCAGGTGGTGATGACTTCATTCAGGCCATGTCATCCCTCAAATACTCATCCTTGATCCTACCAATGTTATTAGAAGTGGTGGGGGTCACTCGGATATCCAGTCGCTCTTGAAATGGGATTATGGCTGCCTCACTGATGATTAATCACAATAGGGAAAGGTAGTGATGCTTGCTCATGTCTTGCTCTCACGAGCATCTCATCTTCAATGATTTCTCTCACATGAATCTCTTCTCTATCAATTATATTGTCTACCAAGACAACTTTTGAATGATGGAGGATTGACTCATTTAGTGATGGCATGAGGTTTCTGCTGACAAACCGAAATTAGAATCGATTTACTATGTTGACATCTTTCTTCTCGATCTCTACCCCGCCTACCAACCAGATGGGAGTAATATCCTAAATTAAGGGCGTCAACCACCCCTTCAAGGAATCCAAACTTTGCTTCATACACAACTTGTACATTTTAGTCATGTTGCCTTTTATTCTGTATTCATCATTAATTACTACCCGATGGCATAATACCATCTTCCCTTGGAATTCCACTTCTTAGAGGGTCTCCAAACTACATTCTTTCTTTTCTTTGGTTATGCCTTGGCATAGGCTTCATAAAATTCTCGAATCAACATTATGTCACGACCCAAAGTATACCCTAGATGTAACTTGGTGTATAAAACCCCGAGGGGCCCTACACAAGACATTTAGCATACATCATACAAGATAATAGAAATAAAGAATTCAAAACTACAGTCTTATATCATAAAAGAGTTTGACAAAGCGGAAGTCTAACATAAGTCTCAATAGGCCATCTAACCATTCAGGAGAAGTGGTTAAGATATTAACCATGCACCACGTACATCTTTCAAAAACTAAAGAATAATATGAACAACTAAATGTATCTCGTTCCGAAAATAAGGACTCACCCGAACTCTTGAAAATAGGAAGAATCAACTAGCCACGAGAGTGATAGATAGGAGCGTCACACCCTACATTAATGAGACAATGTAGGTACAAGTATGCATTAGTATATAGAATGAACTAAGTATGGGGTAATATGCATAAACTAGACATGGTACCTTAAATGACGTAAAGCATGTAAGCATGACCAATATTTGAACATTTAAATGCTTATGGGAGAAATGACGTGTAAATCATGAAATATGTTCATAACATTGAAGTAAGATATATAAGAAACGCTTTGAAGAAACATAGTCATTTTGTGGGATATTAGTTTTAACTAGGAATAAGACCATGAGAGTCGTATCATGAAATTTGATATATCCCTCATAGCGAAAGAATAGGACTCTACTTGCCAATGTAGAATCTGTACATATCATCTTTTGCTAAAGTGGGTCCACTAACTAGGTGATTTAAAAAAAATCCTATGAGAGCACGCAGTTTGGGACTAGAGGTTTCTACTAGAGACTATCCTATTTGAGCCTCCACTATAAAGCCCTCTCGGTGCTAAGTCTGAATCCCAACAGAATATATAAAAAGTCAAATATCATCATAGCATAACATAGGAAAGTTAATGATTTATACAAATCAACATCTTGAAGATCAAAATATAGAATAACTCCTTAAATCACAATTCAAACATAGATGAGAAAACCTTTCACCAATGTGAATCCATACGTGAGAAATAACTTTAATGATCATGATCATATTTTTTTGTGATAAAACCTTTCACAAAATAAATGACACTTACATTTAAAAGAACTTTGTTATCATAAATATCATTTTCATAAGTCATGCATAATTCTTCAAAATGCATTGTTCATGGGTTCATAGGTTCATAGTTGAAAATGATAAATTAGGCATCGGTCAATATTCTTTTAACTAAATATAATGTATTAACAATGAATCATGCATTAGAAGACTCAATCAACTATAATGAATCATTATTGAATGAAACCAACATAGAACTAAAAGAAACCCTAATTTGGTCAATTGAATTTGAGATTGAGGAATTGGAAACAGTGGGGACCCCATGGACAAATGTACTCTATAGGTGAATACCCACATACCTTGATTCTAAAAGCCCAAAATAAATGGTGAATTTATGCCCTTGGATGAATCTGTCTTCTTTTTTCTTAGGTTGAGAGGAAATTGGGGAGTGAATTTGTTTAGGTTTTGGGAAATTTGGGGGATGTGTCTTTTAGTGGGTAATTTAGGCCTCAAAAATCTTTATATAGATCTTAGAATAAAGGCAAAAAATGACTGAAATTTTTGTTTAAAACAAATAGGAAAAGATCCAAAAGCCCCCTTAAAATAAGTGTCAGACTCGATCTACGGTTCCGACCTACAGACCATAGAACTTTCTATGGTCTGTACTTGTTAACTATAGACTAAGTACTAGGACAAGAATTTTACTCAACTTTGACGGAACCCTTTTACGGTCCATAGAACTTCCTACGGTCCATAAACCGTAACTGTAGAATTCATCATAGAGATTAAAATTTCACTAAGTCTCGATTGTTTCTACATACCCAATCTACAGCTCGTAGAGAGATTGACGGACCATCCTGGTGAACTGTAGAAATGGTACTTGGACAGGATTTTTTAAATTTATTTTCCCCCTTTCTACTAAACTAGACTGGTCTCCTAGACCTGAACCTGGTGCTGCTATTTAATGCAGTCCTTTCCTTTTTGAAATGTTAATGCTACATTATCTCCTCCTTGGGAACATTCGTCCTCGAATTGAACTCAAGGAAACATAAGGAGGGTGGGGGAAGATATCTAATAGCCCAACATGAATGCAGCATCATCTAAATGCACATTACGAATGAGGAACATCGACTCCAAGCTACAATATATTCAAAACATTATTTCATAAGGTATACATGCAAATCATACTCAAATGCACATAATCATAAAGCAATCAATCAAGATAAATCATATCATTAAAAAATTCAACTTTTTATGAGCATGCATGCATGGTGAAACCTGAGAACGTTAAGACACATGAATTCGAAAGAATGAACCATAAGGAGTTAATACCTCAAGCTAGAGTAGGATCATAGGGAAAGATATTGGGATAACAGGACATCATATAGTCCTCAGCCTTCCAAGTTGCACCCTCAATCCCTTAATTCCTCCACAACACATTTACGAATGCAACTTCCTTATTTCTAAAATTTTTAACTTGCCGATCCAAAATATCAACAAGAACTTCTTCATAAAAGGGCTCTTATTTATACGAAGACTCTCCAATGGTACGATAGATGTCGAATCACCAAAACATATCTTCAACAAAGTGACATGGAAAACTGGATGCACCGATGCTAAGTCATTAGGCAAATCAAGTTCATAAGCAACTTTGTCAATGCATATCAAAATCTAGTATGGGCCCACATAAAGGGGACAAAGCTTCCCTTTCTTCCCAAATTTCACCACCCTTCATGCGTTAATTTGTTTTAGCAAACCCAATATTCAACATCAAATTCTAGATCTCTTCTTCTAACATTGGCATAGGACTTTTGTCGAGTTTGAGCAATTTTCAACCTTTCTCTAACATGTTGAACTTTATTCATAGCCTCATGTACCAACTCGAGACCTATCAAAGAAATCTCGCCAACTTGAAACTAGACTATAGGAGATCTACACCTCCTACCATAAAGAGACTCAAATGGAGTCATACCAATGATTGTATCGTAGCTATTATTATAAGCAAACTCAATCAAAGCCAGATGATCATCCTAATTACCCTTGAAGTCAATCACACAAGCGATCAACATATCTTCCAAAGTTTGGATAGTACGATCCACTTGCCTATCAATTTGAGGATGAAAGGAGGTACTACGCTTTACACGAGTACCAAGTCTTTTTTGGAAGCATTTTCATAATTGAGAAGTAAATTGGGTACCACAATCGGACCGGATAAAACTTAGCATAGTCTTCCCCTATATAACAAGTCTTCACAAGAATGAAATGATTCAACTTTGTCATACAATCTACAATAACCAAAATCGAATCATTTTGTCGGGAATGTGGAGTAAACCAACAATAAAGTCCATATTTGAATCTTCCCGCTTCCAAGTAGGGATACTAATATCTTGGGACAAACCTCCAAGTTTTTTATGATCATCTTTCACTTGTTGACAATTAGGACACTTAACCATATATTCTTGAATATCCTTCTTCATCTCAATCCACTGATAGATCTCCTGCAAGTCACGTTATATCTTGGTTTCTCTTGGGTGAATGGAATACCGAGAACAACTGGCTTCTGAGAAGATTTGCTCTCTCAAGTCATCAACATTAGGAACACACAAACGACGTTAATATCTAAGTACACAATCTCTCCCTTGGGAGAAAGCCTTAACGATTTTTTTAAGTACTGCTTCCTTCTACTCAACCAAAATAAGATCAATACCTTGCTTGGCTTTCACATCCAACACAAAGGATGATTCTGAGCCATTATGAACAATAACACCACTTTAATAAGAATCAACCAACCAAACACATAATCTAACCAATATGTGAACATCACGAACCAACACCTTTTATCCTCCTAAACATGAGCAACACTACAAATTGATAGTCGACTAAGATCATCCGCCATCACATTAACCTTACCAGGGTGATAGAGAATACTCATGTCGTAATCCTTTAGCAACTCAAGCCACCTCCTTTGGCAAAAATTTAGATATTTTTTGCTTAAACACATATTACAAACTCTTATGGTTAGTAAAGACATCAATACTGACACTATATAAGTATTGCCTCCAAATAATTGAGAAAAACACAACCGCCGCTAGTTCCAAATCATGGGTAGGGTAGTTCTTTTCATGAATTTAAAGTTCCCTTGAAGCACAAGATATAACCTTCCAATTTTCCGTATGAAAACACATTAACCCTATCCTCGAAGTATCAAAATAAACAACAAACCCATCAGACTCTTCTGATAAAGTCAATACTGGAGCAAAGGTAAGTCTATCTTTCAGTTGTTTGAAACTCTTCTCACATGCTTCCAACAATAAAAACTTAACTTTCTTTTAGGTCAATGCAATCAATGGAGAGGCAATCAAAGAAAATCCTTCTCGAAACCTTCTATAATAACCATCAAAACCAAAAAAACTTTGAATATATGAAGGGGATAAAGGTCTAGGACAAACCTTAACCACATCCGTCTTCTTTAGTTCAACCTTAATATACTTATCAGAAATAATATGACTATGAAAAGCCACATATCTCAATAAAAACTCACATTTACTTAACTTTGAAAATAGTTGTTCGTCCTTGAGGATTTGCAGCACAATCCTTAAATGATCGAAATGCCTATCCTCACTCCTTATGTAAATCAAGATGTCAACGAGAAATACAATCACAAACATGTCTAGATATTGTCTAAAGACTATTTATCAAGTCCATAAATACGGTCAGAGCATTAGTCGAACAAAACGACATTACTAAAATCTCATAATCCCCATATGAAGTTCGTAAATCCGTCTTTAAAGAGTGATCTTCCTTCACCCTCAATTGGTGATAACCTGACTAGAGTTCGATCTTAATAAAGTAACTCACTCCTTGGAGTTGATAAAAAAATTTATCTATCCTTGGAACATGATACTTATTCATAATGTAACCTTTTTCAACTGCTTATAGTCAATACACATGCAAAGTGAACCATTTTTCTTATGAAAAAACAAAATCAGTTCACCCCATAGAGAGATACTAGTCGGATTAAATGCTTTCCATAATACATATCGGAGCCATACGGTAGGAAAGAATATAGATAAGTTACGTATAAGAGAGAAGATCAATACCAAAATCTATATACTTGTTGGGAGGAACACCGGGTAAATCATTGAGAAACATTTCCCGAAACATATTTACAACAAGGACTGAATCAAAAATAGGGTTTCAGAATTTGTATCCCTAACCTGAACAATACGGTATATGCAACCCTTAGAAATAATTTTTCTATCATTTAGGCAAGAAACAAACTTACCCATAGGCATATAATATCCCCCTTTCCACTCTAGGATGGGCTCATTTTGAAACTTAAGCATGACCACTCAGGTTCTACAATCAACAGAAGCATAACAAGAATGGAGCCAATACATACAAAGAATAACATCGAAATCTTACATATCAAGCTCTATTAGATCAACATGAGTCACTCTATAGGATAAGGAGACGAAACAATTTCTAGAGACTCTATTAGCCATAATACATTCACCAATATGGGTAGAGATAAAAAGAAGGGTCTAAAAATTGATCCGAAGAAATGCCAAATCTCATAGACATATATGGCATCACAAAAGAAAAAGTAGCACCGAGATCAAGAAAATCATAAACATGAAGATGAAAGATGTTTAACATGCTAGTAACGACATTAGGATAACCCTCTTGATCATGTCCAATTTAGAGTGCACAGAATCAATTTTGTTGGAGCACCTGAACCCGAACCACTAGGCGGAGCTTGCCTACCATCGCTTTCCTTGTAAATTCCAGACAAACAATCTTCCAAGCAGTGAAAATTTTACCATAACAAAAGCAATTATCCTTGACAATCAAGAATTTTCAAGGATGACTCTTTCCACACATTTGGCATGTGGGAACCAAAGATCCATCTCAACCACTACTTCCTCCTTAAAGCTTAGGGTTAGACACCTTATCTTTGTTGAAATTAGGAGTTGGAGCATTGGAGGAACCTTGACCAGAAAACCTTTGTCAGAACGTAGAAAGACCATGTCCATCGGACCTTGAATGTGAAAAGTCGCCATGTCCCTCTTTGCCTCCCTTGACCTTTCCTTAAGAATCTCCTTTTAAATTTGTTGAGAATATATCATTATATGAGAAATGTCCATTTTCGTAATATGCATGGTGGTACGACATTCCCTAACCGCCATTTTGGAAACTCCTGAAAAAACATTTTTCATCATTGCCCTAGGATCGGCAACCATACTAGGAGCATATCTAGACAATTGTGTGAACTTCATTGCATACTCTTTTAAAATCATATTTCCTTGAAAAGGCTTGATAAATCCAAGTACATTTTCCTCCCTCATCTCAATTGGAAATAGACTATTAAGGTAAAAAACTTTAAACTTCTCCAAATCAAGAGGACCCACATCGGCCTCTCTCACTTCCTTCCATTGGTTGAATCACACTTGAACAACGACCGTATGTTGATAAGCTGCCAATTCTTTCTTTTCCCTGCATCACTCCCATGATCATCAAAACCTTGTATATCTCATCGATGAATTCTTAAGGATTGTCCTCAACCATTGAACCATGAAACTCTGAGGGATTCATCCTAGTAAAGCCCCTCGCTCTAGTTGTCGTCATATCCATATTTGGGTTCATGAGGACCATAACCTACCTATTGGCTTGGCCAACACCTAAAAAGCAACTGAAACTCTACATCAATTACTTGTTCAGTAAAACGGTCGATCGACAGTTGAGGAGCTTCTCGTTCAATATTATCATTCATATTCCTTCTAACGTATTGAAGGGCCATATCTTGAAAATCGTCGATAAGGATTAGGAGGGAGATATATAGAGTTAAATTATATCACATGAATTGAGGGTGATGAAAGAAGTTGGATTTCCTAAAAGTCTTATAGATTCCTATTAATAAATGTGGCGTGCTTCACACTCATGAACAAGACTCTACTCAACGTGTCTTATGAGACATCCTAGAACTTTTCTAAACCTAGTGCTTTGAATATCATATATTCTCATGATCCAAAGTATACCGTAGGTGTAACATGGATAATAGAACCCCGAGAGGCCTTACACAAGTCACTTAGCATACATCATACAAGATAATAAAAATAAAGAATCAAAATCAAAGTCTTATATCATAAAAGAGTTTGACAAAGTGGAAGTCTAACATAAGTCTCCATAATAAATCTTAACATTCAAAAAAAGTGGTTGGGACGTAACCCATGCACCATGTTTATCATCCGAAAACTAAACAACATCATGAAGAAGTAAATATATCTCAGTCCTCAGAACATGAGGACTCACCCAACATTTAGTAATACAGAAGAATCAGGTAGCAACAAGAGTGAGAGGTAGGATCATCGGACCCTACATTAATGAGACAACGTAGGCCCACATATGTATGAATATATGGAATGTACTAAGTATGGGGAGATATGCAAAAAATAAACATGGTAGCATGAATGGCTTAAAACATATAAGCATGACCAATATTTGAACATTTAAAAGCTTAAAGAAGCAATGACATGTAAATCATTAAATATGGTCAATACATTGAAATAAGAGATATTAGAAAAACTTTGAAGAAATATAGTCATTTTTGTGGGATATTAGCTTTAACCGACAATAAGACCATGTGAGATAAGTCATGCAATCTGGTATATCCATCATACTAAAAGTAAAGAAATATATTTTCCAACGAATTATCCGTACATATCATCTTTTGCTAAACTGGATCCACTAGCTAGATCATTTAAGACAATCGTACGGGGGCATGTAGTTTGAGATTAGAGGTTGCTATGAGAAACTACCATATTTGAGCCTCCACCTCAAAGCCCTCTTGGTGCTGAGTCTAAACCATAACAGAATAGATAAAAAATCATATATCATTATAGCATAGGAAAGGGAATGATTGTACCAATCCACATCTTAAAGATCAAAACATACATTGTCTCCTTAAAACACATTTCAAGCATAGGTGAGAAAATTTTTCACCAATGTGAATCCATATGTGAGAAATACCTTGCACAATTATGATCATAAACATTTGTGAGAAAACCTTTCATAACAATATTGATACTTTCATTTAAAAGCACTCTATCACCATAAACATCATTTTCACAAGTCATGCATAATTCTTCAAAATTCACAGTTCATTGGTTCATCATAAGTTAATAGTTGAAAATAAAAATTTAGGAAGCGGTCAATATAATTTCAAATAAATATCAACTATCTATATCGAATGATGCATTATAAGACTTAATCAAGAATAGTAAATCATCATTGAATTAAAATTCATAAAGAACTAAAAGAAACCCTAATTTGATGAGTTGAATTTGATATTGAGAAATTGGAAACCTTTAAGACCCCATGGAGGAATGGACTCTATTGGTGAGTACCCACATACATTGTTACTAAAAGCCAGCAATGAATTGTGAATTGTTTCCCTTGAATGAACCCTGGCTTCTTCTTCTTCCTTAGGTTGAGGAGAAATTGGGAAGTATTCTTTTTAGGATTTGGGATATTAGGGGATGGATGTTTTAATGGGTATTTTAGGCCTCAAAATCGTTTACATTGGCCTTAGGATGAAGGCCAAATGACTTAGTTTTTGTTTAAAACAAATAGAAAAATATTCAAAAGCCCCCTTAAAAATATTGCTAGACTCGATCTACAGTTCCTACCTACTGACTGTAGAACTTTCTACGGTCCGTATAGGTCAACCGTAGACCAGGTACTAGGACAAATAATTTTATTCAACTTTATCAAAACCCTTCTAAATTCCGTAGGACTTCCTACGATCCAAAGATTGAAACTGTAGAATTCATCTTGGACCATCTATGTGAACGTAGATATATGGGCCTATATACGGCTCGTAGATATATGGGCGGACCATCCATGTGAACCGTAGAAAAGTTACTGGGACTTGATTCTTAAAATTTATTTTCCCCCCTTCCTACAAGATTGGTCTACCACACATAGAAAGTCCTACAAACCATAGATTGGTTTCGTAGACCAGAAGCTAGTGCTGCAATTTAATGGAGTTGTTTCCTTTTTGAATTCTAATGTTTTACACACAGGACATATAGGGTCGAGCTCTAGTGAACTACTTGAATCTATGGAATTTGATCGTGTCCCATATGGTTGGATAGTCAATGATAACTCAATACGTTGATAACCATCTCTCCACTAGTATAGTTTGCTAACTCACTGGTTTGAGCCTATTGAAGTCCCTTGGAGCTATCACTGTGAGCACAATTGAAGCACTTGCATTGGTGGTAGGGTATTGAGGCAACATGGAATGGATTTCATTCTTCTTTCTTGGTGCATCCTCTGCAACCTTTTTCTGCTTTTCACTCACATGGGTAAAGGTGCGTGGAATGACATGTTGCTGCCTCATATGATCATTTATCACCACTGTTTTTTGCTTTTTATAGGAGGTAGAGGAGTGGAGTTAGAGTCGCACTCAGATGATACAACCCTTGATGAGATTGGGAGTTTTGTTTTGGCCATTTCTTGTAAAGCACAAGAATTCAAGCTAAGACAAGCCCACTGACAGGGACAATGGAAAATATTCGACGCCAGATTTAAAGAACGATTCGTTGATATAGTTTAGTGAGGTAAAACAAACCCTCCGAAAGTGATAGTACCTAGGTCACAATTTTATAACCAAAAGATGATGTGGGACTTGATAAAAAATTCGGGTAATAACCTCGCTGAGCCAAGAAAACCTTTCACATCATATCATATTCATGCATAAGTGTGTATATGAGAAATACCTTCCAACAACACAACAATTAGATCATGATCATAGACACTTCACTCTCAAAGTGTTCTTAAAGCATATATAAAGACTTCATAAACATGCAAAATATCATAATTTTCCCTTTCAAGGGTCAAAGCTCATATCAAATCAACACATTTAGATTTCACTACCTTAGACATTGATATCAACATAATTCAAGTAACCCAATTACTACAAGCATAATCTCATGATATCCTTCTTTCATAAACAAGCCCACATCACAAGATCATAATTGGGAAATAGGGGGATTTCATGGTTTCTCGGGAATTTCAACATAAAAACCATGGTTAATCATCAATTCATACATAATATAAAGTAATTCAAGCATAAGAATCTTTTCTAAAAGGAACCGATGACTTTGGAATCAAACCCTAGCTTTTTGGGGGATTTCTATCTTTGAAATTAGTATTTTGAAGGGGCTCCATGGATGAATTCTATCCATGGATGAAGAAATACCATACCTTGATCACAAACACCCTTTGAATTTGATGTGAAGACCCTAATTCCAACTTCCTTCTTCTTCTTCTTTGAGTTTACTAGAGAGAGAATTTTTGGTGAGGATGAAGTTTGGGAATTGATTTGGGTTTTAGAAATAATTAGATGAATGACTTAATTTAGTTGTCTAAAATCCTTATATAGGTGGTCTAAGTTAGGCTAAAACTACATCACTTAATATTAATTAAAACCGAAATACCCCAAAGTCCCCATAAACTTAAGCCTCAAACCAGCTCCCAGGTCCCATCCACAAGGCCTCACTGACGGACTGTGGTTTGGATTCTGAGAGTTGAATTTTTGGGCTGTGACCTATGGCCCCATCCACGGGGCGTGGGTCCTGTTGTGGTCCACTACTTTTGGGCAATTTCCAGGGGTCCTCCTCAAGGACCTATGGTTGGTCCTTAGTGGGGTCATACCTTGACATTCTTACACGAAACCCTTTATTTTTAAGTACGGGGAGTTACATTCATGATTATAACCCTCACGTTGAGCTCTAGTTTAGCCTACAAATTTTTGGAGTGTTACAATATCTCCCCCTTGGGAACATTCGTCCTCGAATGACTATGTAGACACCTTACGGAAGTAAAGACTCAAGACTAGCAGTTCCTCATGCATGAAACATCAAAATAATGCACAATTCAAAGGAGGTAACTTCAACTCCACTTAAACATAATCAAAGCATCACAAGGAAGTAGGAACTACATCTAACAACCGATTATGCATGAAAACTCAACATTTCTCATATTCATAGGAGGAACTACCTTTTCCAAACTAAAAACATTCTCAATACAACCTCAAAGAGGAACTATGCAATATACTTCCAAAAAACACAACGAAGCATGTTCAACAATTCATCTCATGAAGCATATAGCCAACTCTTACTCAATGCACAACAATATGAGGAAGATTAATCATAAAACTCACTTTCTTACTAAACATAATTTTTTCAAGAACATGCATAACATAAGGAAATCATGGTAAAATGCATATAACACACATGACTCCCAAAACACGAAAACTTAAGAGGAACTACTTACCTCAAGCTTGAATAGAAGTAGAAGTAAAGAGGTGAGGATATCAGGACTTCATATCAGCCTCGGCCTCCCATGTAGCACCCTCAACTAAGTGATTTCTCCATAAAACCTTCACGAAAGCTACTTCTTTTTTTCTCAATCTCTTGAATTGTCAGTCTAGGATCTCTATCGGAACCTCTTCATATGAAAGCCTTTAATCAACTCCCAACCTTTTTAGGGGAATTATGGATGCCGAATCTACAATACACTTCTTTAACATAGAAACATGAAATACCGGATGAACCAGAGCTAACTCATTTAGCAAATCCAATTCATAGGCAACCTTCCCAATACCTTTCAAAATTTGGTATGGGCCTACATATCGGGGACTAAGTTTCCCTTTCTTTCCAAGTCTCATCACACCCTTCATGGGTGAGATTTTCAAATAGACCCAATCGTTAACCTTAAACTCTAGATCCATTCTTCTCACATCGGCATAAGACTTTTGTCTACTTTGAGTCGTCCTCAACCTCTCTCTAATGAGTCGGACCTTCTCAATGGCCTCATAAACTAGCTCGGGACCTATCAAAGCAACTTCACCCACTTCAAACCAACCAACCGGAGACCTACTTCTCCTACCATACAAGGCTTCAAAAGGAGCCATACCGATACTTGAGTGATAGCTATTATTGTAGGCAAACTCTATTAATGGCAAGTGGTCATCCCAATTACCCTTGAAGTCTAATACACATGCCGTTAACATATCTTCCAATGTTTGGATGGTACGCTCCACTTTCCCATCGATTTGGGGATGAAAATATGTGCTAAGCTTAACCTTAGTACCAAGACCTTTTTGGAATGACTTACAAAAGTGTTAGGTAAATTGAGTACCCCGATCGGAAATAATATATAGAGGAACTCCATGCAATTTCACCATTTCACTTATATACAACTTAGCATATTCTTCCACCAAAAAAGAAACATTGACGGGAATAAAGTGGGCTGATTTTATCATTCGATCTATAATGACCCAAATAGAATCATGTTGTCTCCGGGTGCTAGGCAAACCCACAATAAAGTCCATGTTCACATCTTCCGACTTCCAAGTGGGGATACTTATATCTTGGGATAAGCCTCCCGGCCTTTGATGCTCAACCTTAACTTGTTGACAATTAGGACATTTGGATACAAATACCACAATGTCTTTCTTCATCCCATTCCACCAATAGACTTCCCATAGACTACGGTACATTTTGGTGGCTCCCGGGTGAATAAAATACCGAGAACTATGAGCTTCCTCTAAAATTTGTTCTCTCAAACCATCGACATTTGAAACACATTACCGACCTTGGTACCTAAGCACCCCATCACCCCCTTAGGAGAAAGACTCAACAGAATTCTTAAGTATCACCTCTTTCAACTTAACTAATATAGGATCAAGACCTTTCTTAGACTTCACATCCATCACAAAGGATGATTCGTAACCGTTATGGACCATGACACCAGCCTTGGTGGAATACACTAGTTAAACACCTAGTCGGGCCAACTTATGCACATCATGAACCAACTCTTTCCTTTCATCCTCTACATGAGCCACACTACCCATGGACAATATACTAAGAGCATCCGCTACCACATTAGCTTTTCCGGGGTGATAAAGGACACTCATTTCATAATCCTTCAAGAGTTCTAGCCACCTTCTTTGTCAAAGATTCAAGTCAATTTGACTAAGCACATATTGTAGACTCTTGTGATCGGTGAAAACATCCACATGGACCCCATACAAATAATGCCTCCATATTTTTAAAGCTAACACAACCGCCGCTAACTCAAGGTCATGGGTAGGATAATTCTTCTCATGGACTTTAAGTTACCTTGAAGCATAGGCAATAACCTTACCATTTTGCATAAGCACACATCCCAACCCAACTCTAGAGGCATCACAATACACCAAAAAACCATTTGTACCTTTCGGTAAAGTCAACACCGGAACGAAAGTAGGTCTATATTTCAACTCATGGAAACTTTTCTCACAAGCTTCTAACCACACAAACTTAGCTTTCTTTTGTGTCAAAGTCGTCAAAGGAGAAGCAATGGAATAAAATCTCTCAACAAACCTTCTATAGTAACCGGCCTATCCCAAAAAACTTCTAATGTCGGAAGGAGTTAGAGGTCTAGGCCAACTCTTTACCGCATCTGTCTTCTTAGGATCTACCTCAATCTCCTTGCTTGACAGAATATGACCAAAGAAAGATACGGACCTTAACCAAAATTCGCACTTGCTAAACTTTGCAAAAAGTTGTTGGTCCTTAAGAACTTTCAACATAATTCTCAAATGGTCCACATGTTCATTCTCACTCCTTGAATAGATCAAAATATCATCGATAAACACAATCACAAACATATCAAGATATTTTCTAACCACTATATTCATCAAATCCATAAATGTCGCCAGAGCTTTAGTCAACCCAAACGACATAACCAAAATCTCATAATGACTATACAGGGTTCGAACAGCCATCTTGGGAATATCAACACCTCTCACCCTCAATTGGTGAAAACCCAAACGAAGATCAATCTTGGAGAAATAACTAGCCCCTTTAAGTAGGTCAAATAAATCATCGATTCTTGGAAGAGGATACATGTTCTTAATGGTCACTTTATTTAATTGACGATAATTGATACACATTCTAATAAACCCATCTTTCTTTCTAACAAACAACACAGGATCACCCTAGGAGAGATTCTCGGTCAAATGATACCCTTATCAAACTAATCATTTAGTTGCTCTTTCAACTCATTTAACTCCACTGGAGCCATTCTATGAGGAGGAATAGAGATAGGTTGCGTATCTAGAAGAAGTTCAATACCAAAATCTATTTCCTGCTCGGGAGGTATACCAGGAAAATCATCAAGGAAAACTTTTGGGAACTCATTAACCACGGGAATTGACTCAAGAGAAAGGGTATCGGAATCGACATCTCTAGCCCTAACAACGTGGTAAAAGCAACCTTTTGAGATCATCTTTCTAGCTTTAAGGTAGGAAACAAATTGACCTCTAGGCATAAAATTTCCCCCTTTCCACTCTAAGATAGGCTCTTTCAGAAATCGGAATCTAACCACCAGAGTTCTACAATCAATAGAGGCATAACATGCATGCATCCAATCCATACAAAGAATCACATCAAAATCTAACATGTAAGGCTCTACTAAGTCAACAAGAGTAACTCTATGGGATAAGGAAATAGGACATCTTCTATAAACCCTCTTATCCACTACAAAATTACCAACAGGAGTAGAGACAAAAAAAGGTTCTAATAACACTTCCAGAGGAACATCAAACCTCATGGCCACATAAGGTGTCACAAAATATAAAGTAGCACCGAGATCCAACAAGGCATAGACATCAATAAGAAATACTTTTAACATACTGGGTCACTACACCCGAGGAGCTCTCTTGGTCACCTCGGGTTTGAAGAGCATAGAAGCGGTTTTACTTGGGAGCATCGGAGTTTGAACAACTAGGAGGAGCTTGATTGCCCTCTCTTCCTTGAACCTTGAGCATTGGACAATCTCTCATCTTGTGACCACTCTTTCCACAACCAAATCAACCATCCATGCCAACTAGGCACTTACCATCATGCTTTCTTCCACACTTTGCACAAATAGGCCTAGTAACATAAGAGCCACTACTAATACCTCATTGAGGTTTAGGGTTGGATAGCCTATCCTTGTTTACCCTTGGGGAAGCACTAGAGGAACCTTTGTAGGAAAACCTTTATCTAAACCTTGGTTGACCTTGTCCATCGTATCTAGCATTGGAGAAGTTCCCATCACCAGTTCTAGCTCTAATTACCTCCCTATTCTTTTCCTTGAGTTTTGATTCCTCAATTTGTTGGGTGTACACCATAAGCCTTAAGATATCCATGTCATGGAGGAGCATTTCCGTACGGAACTCTTTTTTAACCAAGTCAAACACACCCGACATAAACCTACTCATCTTAGTCATTGAGTCCGCCATCATAGTTGGAGCATATTTGGAGAGTTGGGTGAACTTTAGGGCATACGCCTTCCACTCACATTTCCTTGACGAAGGTTGATGAACTCTTGTACCTTTGCCTCCCTCAACTCTAGGGGAAAGAACCTATCAAGAAATGTCTATTTAAATAATTTCCATTCTATCGGGACAGCTCCTACAGTTTCCACTGGTCATACCATAGTTGAGCTACATCTTTTAGTTAGTAGGCGACTAACTCCGCTTTTTCTTTCGGAGACACCCCCATAATAGCAAGTACCCTATAGACCTCATCGATAAACCTATGAGGATCCTCTTCCACTTTGGAGCCATAAAATTCTGGGGGGTTCATTCTAGCAAAATCTCTCACTCTTGAAGTCATCGAATTCACATTAGGATTCACCGGAGCTACAACCTCTCTATTGGCTTGTGTCGTCATGGCTTGAGCCAACACTTGAAGAGTCACGCTAAACTCCGCATGATTAACATTCTTGACCAAAGTATCAACTGAAGCTTGACAAGCTTGAGGAGGAGCTCATTGTTCCACCTTGTCACCCTCCATCCTTCTAGCATTAGCCCTTCTAGTATTCATTTCCCGAAGAACATAGGACAAGGATTAGGAGAGAGATCTTATAGAGTTAAACTCTATGGCACAACTTAAGAGTAATGAAAGAAGTGGAGTTTCATAATCATCTTGTAGCCTCTCATTCATAAATGTGGTACGCTTCACACTTATGAACACAACTATATTAGACGTGGATTATGAAATATCATCCTAGGATCATTCTAAACCTTGTGATCTTATAACCAAGTTTTTCATGACCCAGGGTACCCACTTGATGTAACATGGTGTATAGAACCCCGAAGGACTCCATACAAGCTTAGTCCTCATAACATAGGCAATTGTGCAATAAGAGTAAAAACACATTTCAAGTCCAAAAATTTCATAAACAAAAATGGAAGTCTAGACTTGTCTCAGTATAGCCATCTATCACAATACTTAAATAAAATAGGGTCTAGACCATACAACATGTCCAAAAAGGGAAATATAATAAAGGACACTACATCATGAGAAAAAACCGTCCCCGAAGCATGAGGACTCACCAATAAGCTCGAAAGATAGCAAAGTCAAAGCACAAGCCACTAGAATGATCACCTCGAGAATCGGACCCTACAATTCGGGAAAATGTAGGAAAAGTAGGTGTTAGTACAAAAATGCACTAAGTATGATAGCCATGCATAAAAACATTGAAAATATTCTAAAAGGGACATTTCATTTGAAAGCATCCAATTTACAAAGTTAAAACATTTCATAAATACCCTCAGAGCATACTTGTGCAATGCATGAGTAAGACCCCATAAATCTCACCCATGCTAAGTAAACTTCTTTGGGCCAATATTCATATTCATTACATTTAATTTCTTGAAAAGTCATATAAAAGCTTCTTGAGTAACCATAGTTCATAATTCATATTCTTGTTCTTGTTGTTGTGAGAATAAGACTTATCCGACATGAGACCATGTGAGCTATACATAGACCCCCGGTGTTAGCCACACCAAAAAGGGTTGTCCTACTTGCCTTAGGTAGAACCATACTCTTAGCTTAGGTGCATCCACTAGCTAAATAACCTATGGGGGCACATAGTTTATGGGATAAAATTATTGCTACAATAAACCCGGACTCAACTAAGGTAGAAGGTCTCCATCTCATTAGACATACTTTTGGAACCCGAAATAAACTAGTCTAGAAGGTCCCATTGGGAAGCCGGACTCAACTAGTGTAATAGCTTCCATCTCATATTCAATATCTACTCGGTGCTAAGCATCACTTCCCATGGAATACATATTAAGTCATAACTTGATTCTTTAAGATAGCTCATTAGATCATGCGTGAGAGTAACCTTTCACCATCCAAGTCTACATATAGATTTAATAGGTGTGAAAGCCTTTCAACCTTAGAATCTTCATATTGTGAGAAAACCTTTCACATCATATCATATTCATGCCTAAGTGTGTATATGAGAAAAACCTTTCAATAACACAACAACTTATTCATGATCATAGACACTTCACTCTCAAAGTGTTCTTAAAGCATATACAAACACTTCATAAACATGCAAAATATCATAATTTACCCTTTCAAGGGTCAAAGCTCATATCAAATCAACACATTTAGAATTCACTACCTTAGATATGAATATCAACATAATTCAAGTAACCCAATTACTACAAGCATAATCTCATAATATCTTTCTTTCATCAACAAATCCACATCACAAGATCATAATTGGGAAATAGAGGAATTTCATGGGAACTTGGGGATTTCAACATAAAAACCATATTTAATAATCAATTCATACATAATATAAAGTAATTCAACCATTGGAATTGTTTTTTGAAATGAACCCATGACTTTGGAATCAAACCCTAGGTTTTGGGGGATTTCTATCTTTGAAATTGTGATTTTGAAGGGCTCCATCGATAAAGATCTACCATACCTTGATCACAAAGCCCCTATAAATTTGATGTGAAGATATGAGTGTGCGGCTACGATGAGGTAAATTGAGTTACATAGGTCATATGTGAACTTCTAGCATCTCGTTGTGACTAGCCGGTTGTTGAGTTGATCTCTTGTGATGATTATTGCATGCTAGTTGAAAATTGTAGAGTCTTGTTTGATGATTGTATCAAATGCCATATGTGGTGAGGTTATCTTGAACTATGTGTTTGATTCTACCTGGAACTTGCCTCGTTAGTCCAATTGATTGATGGAAGCAAGCAATGGAAATGATCTTAGGAAATATTTTTGAAGATTGAACCAAAAATTGATAATATACCTCTTTGTGGACACCTCATGACAATGTGAACCTAGCTTGTCACCTTTTGAGCCTATCCTTTTCTTGGGAAGAAACATAAACAACTTTGGCCCCTTTCTCCTATCACCTATAACCTTCATGAAGTAATGGTTCGTTTGAATGGCCAACTTAGGCCAAAAGCCTAAGTTGGGGGTGTGGTGAAAAAGATGGGAAATCAAGGAATGCGAAAAATCTACCTTCGAAGGATCATTCTATAAAAAAGATGGAACCCTTCCATGTAAAAAAAAGAGAAAGAAAAGAAAGAGATTGAAAAAGAGAAGAGTTTGTGAAATAAAGTTTGTAAAAGGAGCAAAAGAAATGAGGTATCCAATGAGTCATGCTTAAATGAATAATAGGGTGGATTGTGAACATCATAGGATTTGAAAGAGAAAGATAAAAAGTGATTTGCAGGCCATACTTCATGAAGGTAGAAGTCACTAAATCAAAATGATCATACCTTTGCACACAACCCTGTTACAAGCCTTGAAAGACCTTTGTGATCTTGAGTAAGCTGAAAGTAATGTTCATTGGAAAATAAGGGCAAGCCTATGGGTAGAGTCATGCATGTATTCATCTTTAGGAGTGTGAGAGTTGTGTGTGATTTTGAAATTATAAATTGTTGATGAGCTTTGTGTGATCATGAAATCATTTTTGGTGTGAGGGCATTTAAATGATTTTGTTGAGCTTGAACTTGCATTTGAAGCAAGCATTGGGAGGTTGAGTTATGTTTGATGATGGTTAGTCACAATTTGAAATTTAGAGTGCAAAATTGAACATTTCATTCAAATTTGAACCTCTTGTGTGCATTTGTGTTGAGTCTTGAGTAGCACTATTTGTAGACGTCCTTGTGAACTGATTGATCTTGATTTTTACATGAGGACAAGCAAAAGTTTAAGTTGGAGGTGTTGATGAGTCTGAGATTTCGACTCATTCAGGGCTTTGTAACAAAGTTTTATTGTCCTCAATGCTTAATTTATGCTCTAAACTGGTGTTAAAGTGTTGATTTGCAGCAATGAAGGCTAAGAAGCAAGGCAAAGGACATTATTGGGCAAAAAGGAGCGAGAAAAGCTGAAGAAGTTGAAGAAAGGCAGTCATGGTGATCGCCAAGACCACTTGGAGAAACACTGAGTGCTTTTTCAGTTCGTCAAAAGTTCCAGCGTGCCAGCCTTGGAGAAGAACAAACTTAGCTATGGACATGGACAATCAGTGGACCGCTGAATGGATCAATGACCTTGATCCTGATCGCTTAAAGTCAGAACGCTGAGGTTAAAGATCCAAGTCAAACCGGCAATGGAATGGACCTATTGGCACATTGCTGACTTGGTCGGCGATGCTCGACTAACCTCGCCTAGTTATCCTGAAGACCAACATTTGAGAATGTAGAAATGGAATTTCAAAAAGCAGAAAAACGAATCCAGTCATTTCCTGAGTAATTTCTCCACTGAAGAACTTAGAGCTTTCGTTTGAGACTTTGTTTTACTTACTTTAAGGAGTTTTCTAGTAGATTTTGAGTTGGGTTTTTTATATTAAGCATTACATCTTTGTAAAGACATGGATTGCAATACCCAGATTATGGAGAACATAATTAGTATTGATTTCTTCCTTTTTGATGATGTGTAGATAAAACCCTTATTCTTTAGGGTGTGATCATTTGCTCTAATTAGATTGTTGTTTATTGATTTACATGCTGATTTGAAGTGGGTTAAATTGATAGTTGTGTATTAATCCATGGATTGTAGTTGCGAATGCAGTTCTAGTTGAGTGTTCTAGGCTTGCTTGAAAAAGAGGTTTTAGCACTAAGGTTATTAATTGATGATTGTAGTGATTGGGTTGTTGTGGATTTAGCTCGAGAGAATGAATATTAATTCGGTCCTACCTATCTAGATTTAAAGAGTAGATAAATTGAGGTATTGGGCTGCTTATAGTGTTCTACTTATCGAGGTTCGAGAGAACTCGCTTGAATCGTAATAGTTGTTTGAGAGAAAGATATTGTATCTATAGTCTAGCCTACCCACTGAGATTCAGTAACTACTAGTAAATTACGATTACCCATATAGCAAAATTAGCCTTTAATTGGTCACATCCCGAAGCATGCTTTATCTACTTGATTACTCCCCTGTTTTTCTAATTGTTGTAGTTCTTAATTGACACTTTTAAACCCCCTATCTGACATTCGTGTCAACCCCTTTGATTTATCTAAATGAATTTGATAATTTCTATTCCAATAACCGATTAGACCACGTTTATAACTTCGTAACTTAATTGGAACTTGTACCGCTCCCTATGGGTTCGACCCCAACTCTCTGTTGGGTTTTATACTAGATTACGATCGGCTACACCTAGTATTGGATGAGGTGTAATGGAGTGTTTATCAAGAAGGAAACAACAACTCCAAGCTAAAGCATGTTCACATCATCATATCATGAAGTCTATATGGAAATCATACTCAAATGCACATAAACATCTAGAAATCAATCAAATTAACTCATTTTCTCAAAACTTAAGCTTTTCATAATCATGCATAAATAAGGAAATTATGGGAGTATCTAAAAGACATGACACCAAAAGAATAAACCATGAGGAACACATTACCTCAAGTTAGAGTAGGAGTAGAAGGAAAGAGATGAGGATATCAGGACATCATATTGGCCTCGGCCTCCCAAGTAGCACCCTCAACTAACTGATTCCTCCGCAACACTTTCACGGAAGCAACTTCTTTATTTCTCAACTTGTTGACTTTTCGATCTAAAATCTCAACCAGAACTTCTTCATAAGAAAGATCCTCCTTAAATCCCAAACCTTCTAAGAGAACTATAGATGTCGGATCTCCAACACATTTCTTCAACATAGAGACATGGAAAACTGGATGCACCGATGCCAACTCATTAGGCAATTTTAGTTAATAAGCAACCTTACCAACACGCCTCAAAATATAGTATTGGCCTACATATTGGGGACTAAGCTTCCCCATGTTGCCAAACCTAATTACATCCTTCATGGGTGAAATTTTCAAGTAAACCTAACCATGAACATCAAACTCAAGATCTTTTCTTCTAACATCGGCATATGACTATTGTCGACTTTGAGCCGTTTTGAACCTTTCTCTAATAATTTGAACTTTCTCCATAGCCTCATGTACAAACTCGGGACCGATTAGGGAAACATCACCCACTTCAAACCAACCTATATGAGATATACAACTCCTACCATACAATGCCTCAAATGAAGCCATACCAATACTTGAATGATAACTATTGTTATATGCAAACTCAATCAATGGCAAATAGTCATCCCAATTACCCTTAAAATCAATCACACAAGCTCTTAAAATATTTTCCAAAGTTTGGATAGTACGCTCCGCTTGACCCTCGGTTTGGGGATGAAAGGATGTACTAAACTTAACACGAGAACCAAGCCCCTTTTGGAAATATTTCCAAAACTGAGAAGTGAATTGAGTACCACGATCAGAGATAATGGATAAAGGCACTCCATGCAACTTTACCATTTCCGTCAAATACAACTTAGCATAATCTTCCACTGAATAAGAAACCTTGACAGGAATAAAGTGAGTCAATTTCGTCATTCGATCTACTATAACCCAAATCGAGTCACATTGTTGCTGGGTGTAGGGACAACCAACAATGAAGTCCATATTCAAATCTTCCCACCTCTAAGTAGGAATGTGATGAGTCCGTCATTTCAACTCATTTTGGGCTTTGTTTTTATAGTTTTAGTGTCCTCAAATGCCTAATTTATGCTCTAAACTGATGTTAAACTGTTGATTTGCAGCTATAAAATATAAAGAGCAAGGCAAGAACACTACTGGGTAAAAAGGAGCAAACAAGCTGAAGAAGTGAAGAAAAGTGATCCTGGTGATCGCCAAGACCACTCGGTGAACCACCGAGTCGCTTTTTAGCTCGCCCAAAGTTGCAGTGTGCCCTTCTAGGGGAAGAACCATTTTGACGATAGAAACGGGCAGTCGGTGGATCGCCGAATGACTCCGCATGGCAACCTTGATCGCCTAAAGTCACGGAACCCTGAAGAAAAAACGTCAATGCAAACCAGCGATGGATTGGAGAAAAGGGTGGATCTACGACTTACTTCGCCCAATGGTCTTTCAGGACAAAAATTGGGCAACTATAAATTGAAATTTTAAATGAAATTTTAGAGATTTCTCCCAGTTCTAATTCCCTGAGTTCGATAGTTTTGAGTTTTTCTCTAAATTTTTGAGTTTCCATTGTAGACTTTGACTAAAACTTGAGGATTTGCAAGTGGGTTTTGGAATTTAGTCAATTTGGACCATTGTAAAACTTGGCAACTTTTACCTAGATAATGGCTAATGTATTTGGTAATCGTTTCTCTCTATTTATGATGTGTAACTAAAACCCCAATTCTTGGGGTGTGATCATGTGATTATTTGTCTAATTAGCTTGTGGGTATTGTTGTTTAATGATTTATTTGTTGTTTTAATGTGGTTTAATCATTAGTTATGTTTTAATCTGTGAATTGTAGTTGCAAATACAATTCTAACTTAGAGTTCTTGGCTTTCTTGAGAAATAGGTTTTGGAAACAAAGCTTCTGATTAATGATTGTAGTAATTGGGTTGATATGGGTTCAACTCGAGAGAGTGAATCCTAAACTCGATTCTACCTAACTAGCTCGAGAGAGTGGATAAATATAGGTTGTGGGCTCTTTTTTAGTGTAAAGCTTGTCGAGGTTCCAGATAGCTCGCCTGAACCGTAATAGTTGTTTGAGAGAAAACTATTGCACTTATAATCTAGCCTACCTACAATGATTCAGCCTATTATTGTTAGATTTCAATTACCCATATAGCGTAATTAGCTTATAATCGATCATCCTGAGATTTCCTCTTAATCTTGTTAAAACATCTGTTTTCGTAATTGTTTTAGTTGTTAATTGAAAAACTTGATCCCCCATCTGACATTTATTGTCACCCCTTTCAATTTGACTAAATTTTTTCGATAATTTCTATTCCTACGACCAATTAGATTACATTCATAACTTCGTAACTGAATTAGAACTTGTACCGCTCACTGTAGGTTTGACCCCAACCTTTCATTGGGTTTTATACTAGATTACAATCTCCCACACCTAATATTTTATGAGGTGTGGTTGAGCGTTTATCAAAAATAGCGCCACTGCCGGAGAGTGTTGTTTAGAATTCTATTATGGAAGTTTGAGTTGTAATCTTTTTGTGTTGTAGTTAAATCGGCTTACTTTGTTTTGTGTGTGTTAGTTTGTATTGAATAGAGGAAGAAATAACTGTGAATAGGAGTAATGGTAGCCAAGTTGGCAACCAAGACGATATTGGAAATCTGAACGATGTGAATGACCCGATTCAATTGGGTGGTGTTGGTGCAATACCTCTACCTTCTGTTAAAGGTAATACTGTCTTCCATGTTACTAACACAATGCTACAACTCCTCCAAATGAAAGGGCTATATTAAGGGCTGGCCCATGAGGATCCCCATGAGCATATTAGGAATTTTGTGGACATATGTGGCCCCTTCTCATTCAAGAATATCTCTCAAGAATCAGTCCGTCTCAAGATGTTCCCATTTTCTTTAATGGGAGAGGTTACCAAATGGTTAGCTGAATTACCGAGGAACTCCATCACCTTTTGGGATGAACTTACCACAGCATTTCATGTGATATTGTTTCCCCCATAAAAGATGATGACACTCAGAGATAGTATCCAACGTTTCAAACGCTTAAAAGGTGAACCAATCAATGAAACATGGCTGAGATTTCAGAAGTTGGTACTTCAATGTCCGACTGATGGACTGCCAAACCACATATTGTTACAATACTTCTACAGGAGTCTTGACTCGGTGAACAAATGAGTTGCTGATAAACTTGTTCCCGGAGATATAATGCAACAGCCCTATGAAGTAGCGTCTCAACTCCTTGATGGCATGACCAAGATCAATAGAGCATGGTACACTCGTGAGGACTAAGTGTCTCTTCTCACTTTTAGGATGACGAAAGAGCAGATCGAGAAAGATTAAGAGAGAGACCAAAATATGGCCAAAATGATGATGCAGCTAGATTTATTGTCTAAGTATATGATGGGTAGTGGGTTGAAGAGTGTAAATGTTGTGGGTATTGGTGGAGCAAACCTCGAAGAAGCACAATTTGATGCGTTGTACAATGAGGAAGTGAACTTCCTTGCAAATTAAGGAGGATTTCGTTCAAACTATCCAAGGCCGGGTGGAAATCCAGGTTGGAATACATATGATGGATGGAGAGATAGTGTGAGAGAATGGTGTGATCGTAATGCTACTTGGAAGGAAAGGGATGGTGAAAAGGAAAGATACATCCCACCTCATGAACGCCAAAAGCCTATGGAGCAAAGAGCTGACCCGGAGAACTTTCGTATGGAAGACATGCTTGCACTCATTCTCAATAAGGTAGAAGGGTCAGACAAAGTGTTGAAAGATATAAAGGAGGACGTCCCAACTCTCAATCAGACAGTGACTTCTCACTCAATCAATATTAAATAGGTAGAAACACAAATGGATAAAATCTCGACTCATATAAATCCAAGGACAAAGGGAGGGTTGTCGAGTGATACGATGGACAACCCTAAAAATGAAGCTTGAATTAATATCTTCGTCATGCAACGATGTCAAATAAGGCACTGCTTGAGAGGCAACCCATGTTTTTTATGCTTTAAATTATTGCTTTTTGAATAATGGATGTTGATTTTGCTACTTGAAAAGTTAAAAGTGTTGGAAAATGGGAAATATACGAGCTAAAAGTCCAATCAGTGACACGCAAAACAGGTCGGCGTGCCCAATTTGGACCATCGTTTGAATCACCCGGCTTAATGGGGAATTCTGCAAAAAAATCAGTGGTCATCCAGTTGATACAGGTGATGTCATATGTAGGTAATGCGATAGTACTTTTCATACTTGATCCGTCCACATTTCAGTTATCATATTGAACCTGTAAAAAGAGCCAAAGGTGGAAAAATTATAAGGAAACTTTCTATCCAGTGAACTGAAGAACAAAATAAAAGTAGTCTTTCAGATAGTTACTAGTGAACTGAAGGATAGAATCAAAGTAATCAAGAATATGAGTTTTTAACAATATGAATTATCAATAATCAAAAGGAGAAATCAATCCCATGAACCCCACCGCAAAACAAGAATCATGTGCAACAATGTAGTATTAAGAGAAATCATGTCTATTAGTTCGAATACAAATTCCTATATCTTCTCTCTGAACACTGTTTTAACTCATTACATATGGGTGCCTCTGGTCAAGAGTAGCTCACTGTTTTGTTTCTTTAGGAGTAGTCATTAATAAGGGGATCTTATCACACTACAAACTTGAATATACTTCAAAAAAATTGACCAGCTAATCTTAGAGAAGAAGAGTAATTCAAACAAGTGTAGTGTAACTCGAACAAATCAAATATAGAGAAAAAGAAATCAGCTCCCAAAAGAGGAAGCTTACCAGAAAGTTTAACAAACAGAAAACAGCTAGTGATTCAGTTTTACAACAACAGAAAAAAAAATGGTGCAACTATTAGAACGTATCTTCTTGAAAAATCTTGAGTTTTCCAAGTTTTGAAACCGAAATGAAACTATCGTTGTTTCTACCTACTATGTACATCATATGCAAGAGGTAATTTGCATCAGTTCTATTGCTTTCTTCATCTTTCATCAGCTCGAGTTAATTTCATCGTCAAAATATGACCGATTCTTTAGGAACACACTATACACTATATATGCTATAAGAAGAAAACAATCAACATATCAAGTTTAGAGAAGGAAAAAACACTCATAGAAGAGGATACATAGCTGATATACAAGTAGACAGAAATCAGAGAACCAACTAGAAAAAATTGAAAGAATGCTTTAAACAACTATTAGAATGTATCTTCTTCAAAGTTATCAAATTTTCCAAGTTTCAGACCCAAACGAAACTATCAGTCTTTCAATCTTCTATGTGCAGCACCACAGGAGGTCATTTTGCATCAGTTCTATTGTGTTTTACATATTTCATCAGTTTCAGACCCAAACGAAACTAATCTTTGTTTCATTTATTCATTTGTAACATTCTGCAATCACTTGTCTCACTAGCTCTGTTAACATTCTGCAATCACTTGTCTCATTTGTAACATTCTGCAATTACAAGAGAGAGTTATGTTCACTTGTAATTCATACAGATTTGTCAACTTGAACATAACTCTCTCTATATTATCTCTTAATATTGTTTTAACTCATTGAGTTGTTAGTGCTTCTTTTCAAGTTTAGTTCATTATTCTTAATCTTTAGGAACACTTACTTCATTAAGGACTGATCAATCCCCTTCATTTTTGGGATCATATCACACTACAAAACTGAATCTTCTTTAACAAAACGATCAACATCTAGTCTTAGAGAACAATAACTCAAACAAGACGAGTTACAACTCGAACAAAACAAATAGAAAATTGACTTTACATAAAAAATCAAATCAACTCGTAGAAGTCGAGGCATACCTGAGATCCGAGTGAATAGAAGATATATATTCAGGGAGATCACTGCTAGGCAGTTCAACATTCTGAGAAAACACAGATGAAACACTGATCGATGAGACCTAGCCTGCGTTTGCTGCTAGGAAGACATGTGCTTTCTCTGTTTTGAGAAAACACAGATTATTAGTTGAGAGATATACTAAGATCGTTGTAAGGGAAGATGGTTGTTAGCTTGGGAAGATCACTACTAGGGTTGTTTGGTTTCACGATATTTTTTGGGAAATAAACTGAAGTGTCTTTTCTTTGTTTTCTTTTCCTTATAGAATTTTAATGAATAATGAATTTTTAGGCGGCCAATTTTGGTGAAAATATGAAGTTCCCGCTTTCAATATATTTCACAAGACCCCTTAATTTTTAATTTGGGACCAGTTACTACTTTTTCTAGAGACCAAATTTAGAACCTTCACAATAACATATGGAATTAAAGACCGAAATAAAATCTCATCCCAATATGTGTACTTTCAGAGACGGAATTATTAACTCATCCCTAAATATTGGTCTAAAATAAAGCTTTTTCTTGTAGTGTTGGCTTGCTAAAGTGGCTCGGCGACTCACCGATCGGTTCGGAGAGTCTTCCTGCAAGAGTTTTTCCAAAAAAAATCTAACATTTTTCATGTGGTTTTGCAGGGATGGCTAGACCAATGGTATCAAGTAGAGACATACTACCCTAGAAGTGGGCATGAGGAATCACTATTAATGAGGATGCAGTTGCGTCCCGAGCAAAGGCAAGGGCAAGGCGCTCGTGGTTGTAACACATGAGGAGCCCAGTTCAGATAGTGAGGGGATATACGAGCTGCACCTCACCACCTCAGGCAGTGAGGATGGCTCCTAGGAGGACTCTCCGTCTTCTATCTCTGAGCCGGAGGATGATTAGTTACTACAGGCCCGAAGAGCGGAGCTTCACTCCAAATCATTAAATGATCTGTCTGTGATCCTGGTACCTCCGACTCCTCTTACACCCCCAGCTCCAGATCCTCCCCCAACACAATCAATGGTCCCAGCACCACCAGTACATGATCTTCCACCCCAGTCACTCAATCGACTAAAGGCCGAGGGTTTGACGACCATCTTAGAGGAGAAGAGATTTTCTACCACGGTGTGGTGGACAGATATCCGGAGGTATGGAGCACTTTGAAGTACCACAAATTCGAGATATTCACAAAACCCCGGGGCCCCTACATTCCTAACTGGGATCGGGAGTTCTATTTAGTCTATGGTGAGCTGGTCCCTAAGGGGAAGAAGAAGTCCATCATGTTTAGTCCAACAAGAAAGTTAAATGTTGCTGCTCATATATCAATTCTGGCCACGGGTGCTCGTTGGACATCATGCATGACTACATCAATTTGATGTAGAAGAAGACCTTGGAGGACCTTCAGGGGTGGTTGGAACCCCTTATCTCTGATGCCACCCCCGAGGTGGATAGAGGTTGGTGCACCCATAGAGGAGAAGGACCTGAATGTTTCTACCAGATACTGGTTTGAGTTCAACAGTAGTACCATCATACCGTCCCAGAATGAGTCCATCCTCAGACACCTGAAGGCGGCCTGTCTAGGTTCTAGCATTGCTCAACAGAAGTTGAATTTGGGGTTATTGATTGAGCGGGAGATGGACATAAGGGCAAAGCAAAGACAGACCTCGCTCTCTTTCCCGGTGTTGATCACCGAATTGTACAGATGGGCCCGTGTTCCTTGAGATGAGAAGACGGGTGTGGAGGTGACACCCACCTCTTCTACTGATATCCAGCGTATTGAGGTCGAGTATTTACAAAATGAGGTTGACATGAGAAGGGCAGCACTGGTGGATACATCACTGGAAGTTGATGTTGAGACGTTGCTGACAGAGGCAATCATGCCCCCTTAGGCTAGTGTTCAGGTACTTCTAGACCTACTACTTCTGAGACTCCTAGTCCATTTGTTGCACCCCCTCTCACAAAATCTTCTACTGCTGCTGCTTCTACTTTTCAACTCCCTATCACCCAGGCCATGTTGTACAAGATAGGCCATCTGGCTCATTCAGCCAATGTGTGTGCTTCCCGGGTTGAGGCTTCTATGCCTGGGATGATAGAACAAGTGATATCTGCTACCTTGGCCCCACTTAAGGATGAGATGGGGGATCATAAGTTGGCACTAGATGCCCTTACCGTTAGAGTCGCAGCTTGTGAGAAGACCCGAGGTGCTATAGATGAGTTGACTATGTTGTTTGGGATGGTGAAGATTCCCGATTGCCCGAGCAAAGATATTCCAGCTTGTTCTGAGGTGCCTCCGGCTACTACCGGAGATGAGACTAGAGTTGATGATGTTGTTGTGGAGTCAGAGGCTGAGATAGATGAGGAGCAACTTGGGGTTCGTGAGGAGACAGTCTACGATGATTTGGTTGACATGAAGGGTGCCATGTTCGAGACTTCTAGGCAAGCATCTCTTCAGGACACATCTATGGTGGGCTCCAGTGGAGCCAAGGATGTTGAGATACCGGGCACTGATGCCCAGACAAAGGGTGTTATGGATACGCAGACTTCACCCCATGCCTAGCATGGCAGGATGATTTTCTTACCACTTTCTCGGTTACTTTTTAGACTTTGTCTGTTTTTAGTTGCATTTGAGGACAACTGTGTATTTTTTTGGTGGGTTGAGCTACTTCCATACCTACCTCTTGTGGGCTATTTTGTGGATATTAGTTTTATTTTGATTGTTTTTGTGAATATTGGAACTTATTGGTATATATATATATCTTGGTTGATTTGATTGTGGTTGTTGATAAATTGTGGCCCAGTGTTTTAATTTGAAAATGGTGTTAAAATGGTTTTGAACCAAGTTTAAAAACATTACCACCACATTTGTGTGTGATTGTGGCTGTTCTTGTACAAATTTTAGTGTCAATACCGATAACTTGAATGGTTCTCTTAATTGAACGAAATGAATGTGGGGCTACGATGAGGCAAACTAAGTTACATAGGAAATATGTGAACTTTTAATTTCTCATTATGACTAGCCGATTGTCAATTAAGTCTCTTGTGATGAACATTGTACGCTAGCTGGAAAGTGTGGAGTCTTGTTTGATAATTGTATCAATTCCTTGTGTCGTGAGGTTGTCTTGAACATTGTACTTGATGACACCTAGAATTTGCCCTGGTGGTCCGATTGATTGAGTGAAGCAAGAAATTGAAATAATCTTAGGCAAAAAGTTTTGAAGAGTGAACCAATTTGACAATATACCTCTTTGTGGCCAACCTTGTGAGAAGTTTGAACCTTGCTTGGCACCTTTTGAGCCTATCCTTCTCTTTGAAAGAAAACTTGAACAACATTGACCTCTTTATCCCATCACCCATAACCTTCATGAAGTATTGGTTCATTTGAATAGCCAACTTAGGCCAAAAGCCTAAGTTGGGGTTGTGGTGAAAAAGAAGGAAAGTCAAGATGTGTGAAAAAAAACCCCTTTGATGGATTGTTTTGAAAAGATAGAAACCCTCCATGAGAAAAAAAAAAGGGAATAAGAAGAACGAAAAGAAAAAGACTGAAAAAGCAAAAAAGTTGTGAAATAAAGTGTGTGAAAATAGTAATAATGGGGTATCCAGTGATTTATGTTTAGTTGAATAATAGAGTGAATTATGAACATGTTTGAATGTAAAAGAGAAGGAGAAACGTGATTTTCAGGCCATACTTCATATAGGTAGAAGCCACTACGCCTAAATTATCGTACCTTTACACTAAGCCCAATTACAAGCCTTCAAAAGACCGTTGTGATCCTGAGTGAGCTGAAACGAATGTTGATTGGAAAATAAGGGAAAGCGTAAGGATGGAGTCATGCATGTGTTCATCTTTGTAAGTCTGAGAGTTGTATGTGATTCCGGAACATTAAATTGATGAGAAATATTTGTGTGATTATTCAATCAGCTTTGTTGTGAGGGAATTTGAATACATTTGTTGAGCTTGGACTTGCATTTAAAGCAAGCATTGTGACCTTGAGTACACTTGGTAATGGTTAGTCACAATTTCAATCTTTGAGTGCATAATTGAGCATTGTATGTGTAGTTTGAACCTTTTGTGTGCATACATGTTGAGTCTTAAGTAGCACTGTTTGTAGACATCCTTGTTGAACCGATTGACCTTGTGTTTTACTTGAGGACAAGCAAAAGATTATGTTGGGGGTGTTGATGAGTCCAAGATTTTGACGCATTTAGGCTTTTTTTTTTATAGTTTTAGTGTCCTCAAATGCCTAATTTATGCTCTAAAATGATGTTGAAGGGTTGATTTGCAGCTATGAAAGCTAAGGAGCAAGGCAAGGACACTACAGGGCAAAAAAGAGCAAACAAGCTCAAGAAATGAAGAAAACTGATCTTGGCGATCGCCAAGACCACTCGGCGAACCCCACCAGTGGATCTTTAGCTTGCACAAAGTTTCAATATGCCAGCACTGGGGAAGAACCAATTTGGCGATAGAAATGGCAGTCGGCGGATCGCCAAACAATTCCGCGATGGCAACCTTGATTGCCTTAAGTCATAGAACCCTAAAGACAAAAGGCCAATGCAAACCGGTGATGGATTTGAGCAAAGGGCGGATCGCCGACTAGTTCAGTGAGGCCCAACTTACTTCGCTAAATGGTCTTTCAGGCCAAAAATTGGGCAACTATAAGTACAAATTTTAAATGAAATTTTAGAGACTTCTTACAGTTCTAATTCCATGAGTTCGAGATTTTTGAGTTTTTCTCTGAGTTTTTGAGTTTCCATTGTAGACTTTGAAGCTTTTGAACCTAAAACTTGAGGATTTGCAAATGGGTTTTGGAATTTAGTCTATTTGGACCATTGTAAAGACTTGGGAACCTTTACCCAGATCATGGATAATGTATTTGGTAATCATTTCTCTCTTTTTATGATGTGTAACTAAAACCCCCATTCTTGGGGTGTGATCATGTGATTATTTGTCTAATTAGCTTATGGGTATTGTTGTTTAACGATTTATTTGTTGTTTTAATGTGGGTTTAATCATTAGCTGGGTTTTAATCTATTAATTGTAGTTGCAAATGCAATTCTAACTTAGAGTTCTTGGTTTGAATGAAAAAGTGGTTTTGGAACCAAAGGTTTTGATTAATGATTATAGTTATTGGGTTTATATGGGTTCAGCTCGATAGAGTGAATCCTAAACTCGATTCTACCTATCTAGCTCGAGAGAGTGGATAAATTAAGGTTGTGGGTTGTTTTGTAGTGTAAAACTTGTCGAGGTTCGAGAGAACTCACCCGAATCGTAATAGTTGTTCGAGAGAAAACTATTATACGTGTAGTCTATCTTACCCACAATGATTTAGTAGATTATTATAAGATTTCAATTACCTATATAGCGCAATTAGCTTATAATCGATCAAATCCTGAGAATTCCTCTTAATCTTGTTAAAACCCCTGTTTTCGTAATTGTTTTAGTTGTTAACTGATAAACCTGATCCCCCTATCTGACATTTGTTGTCACCCCTTTCAATTTAACTAAATGTTTTCGATAATTTCTATTCCTACCACCAATTAGATTACATTCATAACTTCGTAACTGAATTCGAACTTGTACCACTCCTATTGGGTTCGACCCCAACCTTTCATTTGGTTTTATACCAGATTACGATCACCCACACCTAGCAGTGGATGAGGTGTGGTTGAGCGTTTATCAAACTGCTAATGTCTTGGGACAAACTTCTCGGTTTCTAATGCTCAACTTTCACTTGTTGACAATTACGACATCTATCCACAAATCCCACAATATCCTTCGTCATCCCATTCCACCAATAGACCTCCTGCAAATCACGGTACATCTTTGTGGTTCCCGAGTGAATGGAATGCCAAGAACTATGGGCTTCTTAAAAGATTTGTTCCCTCAAGCCATCTACTTTAGGAACACACAAGCGACCTTGATATCTAAGTACCATATCTCCCCCTTGGGAGAAAACCTCAACGGACTTTTTAATCACCGCTTCTTTTAATTCAACAAAATTTGGATCAAGACCTTGCTTGGCTTTCACATCTGTCACAAAAGACGATTCAGAACCATTGTGAACCATAACACCACCATTGGTGGAGTCCACTAACAGACCACCCAACCAGGACAATCTGTAAACATCTCGAACCAATTCCTTCTTATCTTCTTCAATATGAGAAACACTACCCATAGACAACTGACTAAGAGCATCTGCCACCACATTCTCTTTACCGAGGTGATAGAGAACACTTATATCATAATCCTTCAATAACTCAAGCCACCTTCTTTGGCAAAGATTTAGATCCTTCTTATTAAACACATATTGCAAACTCTTGTGATAGGTAAACACATCTACATGAACACCAGACAAATAATGCCTCCAAATCTTTAAGGAAAACACAACCACTGCCAGTTCAAGGTCATGGATAGGATAACTATTTTCATGAACTTTTAGTTTCCTTCAAGCATAGGCAATAACTTTCTCATTTTTCATAAGCACACATCCTAACCCAATTCTCAAGGCATCACATTAAACAACAAAACCATTTGTTCCTTCTGGTAAGGTCAACACCAAAGTGGAAGTAAGTCTTTCCTTCAACTCCTGAAAGCTCTTCTCACAAGCTTCGGAACATATAAACTTAGCCTTCTTTTGAGTCAATGTTGTCAATGGAGAGGCAATCAAAGAAAACCTATCAACGAACCTTCTATTGTAACCAGCCAAGCCAAAGAAATATCTAATGTCCGAAAGGGATAGAGGTCTAGTCCAACTCTTGACCACATCCGTCTTTTTAGGATCTACCTCAATACCCTTACTTGAAACAATATGACCAAGGAAAGCTATGGACCTTGGCAAAAATTCACATTTGCTAAACTTTGCAAAGAGTTGTTGGTCCTTGAGAATTTGCAACACGATCCTCAAATGATCAATATGGTCATCCTCACTTCTCAAGTAGATCAATATATCATCAATGAACACAATCACAAACATGTTAAGGTATTGTCTAAAAACCCTATTCATCAAATCCATAAATTTCGCCGAAGCATTAGCCAACCCAAACGACATTACCAAAAACTCATAATGACTAGACTGAGTTCGAAAAACTTTCTTCGGAATGTCATCTTCCTTCACCCTCAATTGGTGATAACCCGACCGGAAGTCAATCTTAGAGAAGTAACTCGCTCCTTGAAGTTTGTCAAGCAAATCATCTATCCTTGGAAGAGATTATTTATTGTTAATGGTCACCTTGTTCAACTGACGATAATCAATGCACATACAAAGAGAACCATCCTTCTTTCTAACAAACAAAACTAGAGCACCTCATGGAGAGATACTAGGTCGGACGAAGCGCTTATCCAACCAATCTTTCAATTGTTCTTTCAACTCCTTTAGTTCTGCTGGAGCCATATGGTAAGGAGGAATAGAACTAGGTTGCGTATCTGAGACATACGGTATTTCCCTTTCTGGAGGAATACCGGGTAAATCGTTTGGGAATACTTTTGGAAACTCATTAACAACGGGGACCGACTCAAGAGTAGGGGTTTCGGAATCCACATCCCTCACCCTAACTAGATGGTAAATGCAACCCTTATAAATCATCTTCCTAGCTTTAAGACAAGAAAAAAACCGACCCTTAGGCATAGAATTTCCTCCTTTCCACTCTAGGACAAGCTAATTTAGGAACTGAAACTTGACTACATGAGTTCTACACACAATAACATGAGTGCAGCCAATCCATACAAAGGATAACATCAAAATATAGCATATCAAGATCTACCAAGTCAACAAGAGTAACTCTATGGGACAAGGAAATGGAACCACTTTCTATAGACCCTCTTAGCCACAACAGAATCACCAACATTGGTAGAGACAAATAATGGATCTAATAAAACAACCGGAAGAACATCAAACCTCATAGCCACATATGGCGTCACAAAAGACAAGGTGGAACTGGGATCAAGTAAAGCATAAACATCAAATTGGAAGACTTTAAACATACTAGTAACCATATCTGGAGAACCCTCTTGTTCACCACGAGTCTGAAGTGCATAAAACTTGTTTTGCTTCTGACCTCTACTAGGACCGGATGAAGGATTAGGTTGATCCCTTCAACGATTATCCCCTTCATTCTTAGCAACCAAAGGACAATTTCTTATCTTGTGGTCCATCTTACCACAACCAAAAAACAAGCATTGGAACCCGCTAGACATTTGCCCTCATACTTCCTTCCACACTTAGCACAATTAGGAAACAAGGACCCACTAACATCTCCTCCTTGATGCTTAGGGTTAGACACCCTATCTTTGTTGAACCTAGTAAGAGAATTGGAGGAACCTTGACTGGAAAAGCTTTGTCAAAATCTAGGACGACCATGTCAATCGGACCTTGCATGAGAGAAATTACCATCACTGATTTTAGCCCTCTTTGTCTCCCTAGACTTTTCCTTAAGTTTCTCCTCTTCGATCTGTTGAGCATGAACCATGAGATGAAACATATCCATGTCGCTAACAACCATGGCGGTACAAAGCTCTTTAACCACCATTTCGAACTTACTCGAAATGAACTTACTCATATTTGCCCTAGGATCGGCAACTATTGAGGGAGCATATCGGGATAATTGTGTCAATTTCAAAGCATATTCTTTCACACTCATACTTCCTTGATGAAAGTTGATAAAGTCAAGCACATTTTCTTCCCTCATCTGAAAGGGAAAGAACCTATCAAGGAAAACAACTTTGAACTTTTCCTAATCAAGAGTACTCACATCTTCTGGTCTCCATTCTTTCCATTGGTTGAACCATATTTGAGAAACACCCTTAAGTAGATAAGCGGACAACTCCACCTTTTCCACCGGTGTCACTCCCATGATCATCAACACCTTATAAACCTCATCAATGAACTCTTGAGGATATTCCTCAACCTTAGAATCATGAAACTCTAGAGGATTTATCCTAGTGAAGTCGCTCACTCTAGATGTCATCGTACCCACATTTGGGTTCACGAGAATCGCAACCTTTCTATTGGCTTGAGCCGTCATGGCTTGAGCCAACACTTGAAAAGCAGCCCTAAACTCCACATTAGTCACCTGCTCATCCAAAGGATCAACCGAAGCTTGAGGAGGAGCTTCTTGTTCCGTATTCTCCCTCACATTCCTTCTAACATAAGCTCTTCTAGTAGACATATCATGTAAAGCATCGGGTAAGGATTAGGAGAGAGACCTTATAAAGTTAAACTCTATCGCATGACTTTAGAGTAATGAAAGAAGTGGAGTTTTCCTAATCATCTTGTAGCCTCTCATTCATAAATGTGGCGCGCTTCACACTCATAAGCAAGACTCTACTTGACTTGGCTTATGAGACATATTAGGACCATTCTAAACCTTGTGCTCTGATTACCAAGTTTTTCATGACCCAGGGGTACCCCCTAGATATAATATGGCATATAGGACCCTGACAGGCCCCATACAAGCCACTTAGCATTCATAACATAAGAAATAGAACATAAGACATAAAACAACATTTCAAGTCCAAAATTTTATAAAAGTAAAGTGGAAGTCTAAACACTTTGTCTCAATATCCATCTAGTACAATATAATGATATTGGGCCTATCCCATATAGCATGTCCAAAACTGAAAATAAGAAGGAAACTAAGCACAATCAAAATCCTTCTTCAAAGTATGAGGACTCACCAAAGCTTGGAAATCTCGCAAATCAACCTCTAGCAACGAAACTGGGAACCCTGACAGTCGGACCCCACATTTGGGGAAATGTAGGCAAGAGAATGCGTTAGTACAAAACAATGTACTAAGTATGATATCTATGCATATAAACATTTAAATCATGCTAAAAGGGAACATTCTCATAAACGTGCAATGATCAAGCTAAAACATGTATCGTGAGAGTTATAAACCATAAGTCATTAAACCATTATCAATGCAAGTGAACATCAACTTAAAACATCGTTATGATACTTCCTTGAAGTAACCTTATTTCATAATAACATTTTCTTAATGGCGGGAAGTAGCCTTAACCGACATATAAAACCATGTGAGCTAGCAACATGGAATCTGGTGTCTACTCCGCACTGAAAAGGGGCGTCCTACTTTCCACGGTAAGGACCATGAACTTCTAGCTATTGTGGATCCACTAGCTAATGTCTTTCTATACAATTCTATGGGGGAACATAGGTATGGGACTGGGGTAATAGCCATTTCTCCACTCGGTGCTAAGCTTAACTTCCACGGAATAGTTCTTAATCCTATTCATCATAGATCATAAAGGAACATGGGTAATCGCACCTTGCCTCAACACTAACATTATTCCTTAATCATTGGTTCATTTTAGGTGAGAGTAGCCTTTCAACCTTAGGAACCTATATTATGTGAGAATACCTTTCACAATCATGCATAGATGTGTATATGAGAAAATCCTTTCAACAATATAACAACAACATCATCCTCATTGCTACTTCACTCTGAAAGCATCCTGAGATCACATACATAACTCTCAAAAGAACATGCTAACTTTCATAATTCGTCTTTCCATAGTTCAAACCCACTTTCATGCATCAATATCTAGAAATCATGTGTTATATATGGGCTCATATAAAATCATCTTAAAATCATATAATTCTATCAATTCATGCTTGATTTCATATAAGCATCTTTCATAATCCAAATCCCACAATGTATGATCATGACTTGGAAAACACGGGGATTACATGTGTTCATGGGGAATCATCATAAATCATAAATCAATCAATTAGATCAACAATTAGGAGAACCCACAACATAAAAGAAAACCCTAACTCAATTGGAAAATTCTAACTTTGAAAATAGGAGAATTTGGGAACGCCATGAATGGAATGAATCCATTGATGAAAACTATCATACCTCAACCAAATTTCTTATCTTCAATGGAGGAATAGAGACTTGATTTGAAAACCCTATCTTGGACCCTTCTTCTTCAAGACTTCTAGAGAGTGAAATATTTGTAGAGGAGACTTGTTCTTCTTTTTAAAATGCTAGAGAATTATTTTAATTGAGGGAAATTTGGTGTTAAATGCTTATATAGGGGTCTTAGTGAAGGGTAAAATGGCATAATATTAGGCTAGACTAATTAGTAAAAGACCCAATTTCCCCTAAAAATAATTGTCGACCCACGACCTACGGACCCTGACCGACGGACCGTGGTCTGACCAACAGTCCGTCTTGTTGGTCCGTCGTCTGGCGTCAGAAACATGAAATTGGGGCCATGACCCACGGACACCAATCCACAGACCGTGGACAACACAATGGTCCATTGGTCCGGTCATGGTTCATGGTCCTATGGGCCTTGCTAGGGGCCAATCCATCGACCAAACCAATGGTCAGTGGGTCAGTCCACATGTCGTGCATGGCCTCCGTTGAATGGCACCAAAAGCTCCTGAAAATTTTTATTATGACCTTTCTCAAGTATGAGGTGTTATAGATTGTGATTCAATTATGTTTTATAACTTCGGCTACTCATTGATTTCTACCTTATATCGCCATTTGAGCCTTCATTTTGACTGCCAGAACTTTCAAACTGGGCGACATCTATTTACTTCACCATGTCTTTTGGCGGATTGCCCTTGGAAAAAATTAGGCATTGTGGACACTAATTATTGAGATAAATGTACCTTAAATAAGTGCAAATGTACTACTTATCAACACACTCAAATTAAACTTTTGTTTGTCCTCAAGTAAATCAAGATTACAATAAGCTCAATAAGGGTGTCTACAATAGTACTCAATCAGAGCTAGCATGCATGTGCTATAGCAAGACTACTCTCAATAACATGTTACCCTCAATCATTATCAAAAAGATTCAAATGATGACTAGCTAGTTTCAACGGAAGCTCGTGTTCACCTTAGCTTCTTGTCTAATCCAAGAAAATGTTTCAACAAATGCATTAAAGCTCCCTCACATACAAAAAAATTCCATGCTCTCACAAAAAGAATTAACAAAGGTAATAGGAATCAATGCAACTCTCACTCTCTGAAAAGAGAAACACATGCAAGCTTTGTCACATAGGTTTCATACTTTCCAATCATCACACAACCTAGTTCACGCAAGATCTTGAGGGTCTTTTAGTCTTGTAATAGGGTTGAGGGTTAAGGTATGACCAATTTGGATTGGTGACTTATACCTTTTCAAAGCATTGTTGCAATCATCATCACCTCTTCTCAAGTTATTATTCTTCTTTGTTTTTCTTATTTGAGAACTTAAACCTTGACTTGTCACTCAACCTTTTTTTAAGGAGGGGCTCCTTCTTTTCTCAATACTTTCATACTTGAGTCTCATCTTTCTTTTCCCTTCACTTGGTTTTCATTCATCCTTCCTTTCCACACCCCCAATATGGCTTTCAGCCTAAGTTGGCTATTAACACAATACAATATTTCGAAAAGGATTTTGGTGAGAAGGAAAGGATAAATTTGGTTCAAGAGGCTTCTTTTGGTTGTTAAAAAATAAGTTAAGCTCAAATGGTGACAAAAAGGATTCACACCCTCACAAGATAGTCACAAAGTCTTTATGGACAATCTGGTGCTCAATTAAATTATTGTCCAATATCATGTCTCACATTCACAAGGTTCACACAATCAGACTAACAAGTCAAATTCTAGAACTCCACAAACATGCTTTCAAGTAAGACCTCACCACAAATGGCACTTCAAAATACACTCATTTAGCACATTCGAAAAGATCAAAAGTGTACATGCGATGTTCATTTCAAGGCTCACATCAAAATACTGCTAGTCAATAAAAGATTCAAAGAGATCACTCAAAGGTGAAACCACATCGAGTTCATTCTCACAACACAAACACTACACATCATGCTCATAATGAGTGTTATTTAAGACATCGATATTAAACACAATTGATCCTCAATTTTTTATTAATGAAAAATTCAAGCATTTCAAAAAGATTTAAACTCATGGCGGGGGGGGGGGGGGGGGGGGGGGATTGCAA
>JAJOOR010006693.1:0-30086 GCA_036250505.1 Solanum acaule | reverse complement strand
TGTTCTCTTTGGAATGCGTCCGAGTTTGTTCCTTGGTAGATTATTTATTGAATTTTTTCTATTATTGAATCTATCTTCCATATGCCTAATTCATTTTTTTTTCTGCCTCATGGGAACTTATGCGACACTACTTGAACTCCTACCTCCTCTCCTTGCATCTCCTCATTGGGCCAAAGGCCCCAATTTTACCTCTTAACGAGTCAGCCAACCTTGAGAAATCGAAGAACAAGTCTTTGGAGTTGATGTACAGGTCTCGGAAAGCGGAAAAATGGGTTGTATACATCCGATATACACTAATATACAGCCTGTGTATACCAAAAACGGGAATCGTGTTAAACTCCAAAAACAGCAACGAAATTGGCCAAAAAGGGGCCCGAATTCAATTTCTCCCTTACTCTTTAATTATTTAATTGTGATTATTTATTGTTTGTTGTTTGACCCTAACTTTATAATTGTTAATTAACTTAGTTGAATTCCCCAAAAGACGAATTATTTCTTTGTGTTGTTTTATTTTTTAACAAATTTCATTTTATCAACTCTCGTATTTTCATTTATAATCTTTAGTCAAACTTTTTTTATTAGCTTAAAATAGCTTTCATATTTTGATTAACCAAAAAAATAAAAATAAAATGATTCAAATAAAAACCAACTAATTTAATTTTGTTAAAATTCTAATTACTTATCTCTAATTCAAGTGTTTCAATTAAGGTCCCATTTTCTTAAAAAATAAAAACTTCTCTTTGTATAACTAATTTCTCAAAGTTAAATCGAATATTGTAAATTATTAGTTAAATCATATTCTTAAAACTAGTCAAATAATATTTTTGTCAAGTCGCAGGTCAACCGTAAGTTAGCGAGCACTTCGAATGCTTAAACCTTCTCGAAGTGTAAATTGAACCCCGAACCCTCTTTGGTATTTTCAAATGATTTTTTCTGTTTAAATCTTTGAAAATTACAAGTTTTCTTAATTTCTTTAAAAAAATTAAGTGGCTACTCTTTCTAAGTATTTTCTCAAATTGTTTTGTACTTAGAACATTTCAAAAAGTGATTTTTCTAGAGATAGTCAAATTATGACACAACAGTGACTCACATTAAAATATAGAAATATTATTACCAAACACCATATTATACGCGACTTTACTTTGCATTTCTGCAAGAGACTATTTTCCACTTCGATCTTCTTGTTCTGATCGCGAAACGCATTAAATTGATCGAAGATTTCATTGCTTTTGGTTATGTTTGTACCTCGTGGCGAGCTGCTTCTCCAAAGGAGAATTTTGAGGGGCTTTGTAAAGTTCTGTTGCTAATGTTGGCTGATAAAGAATAAAGTTTCACACGTATTTCTCCCAGAAGCTAGAGGACGAGAATGTTTTCTGTCAGAGGGATGGTTATTTACCATGTCATATTACGGAGAGTTTAACTTGTTGCATCCTTTCACTCGTGCCCAAAATCAACTTCCTTGAGAAAAATCGTTATAATTGGCTTTACAGGGGTTCGATGAAGTACGTAAAGGAGAAATGCATCACTGCATAGCCAAAGATTGGCCATTACATGAAAATTCCTCCAAGAATAATGTTTATGGCTCAGGTAAGCTACTCGCTAGAATGGATAACGTAGATGATTCTGTCTCCGCCCCTGTTAATGCTTACCATCATACATGTATAAGTACTTACAATAGTAGAAAATGGACAATGCAGGTAGTAGGTACTCTAATAGAAGGGTTTGTGTATTTGGGAACAGCGTGGTGGTTAATGGAAACGATTCCAGACATATGCAACAAGACATTGTCCAACATGGTGTGGACTTGTCCTTCGGATCATGTGTTTTATGATGCATCAGTGATTTGGGGTTTGATTGCACCAAGAAGGATTTTCGGAGACTTGGGAACTTATGGGATGGTGAATTGGTTCTTCTTATATGGCGCAATAGCACCACTACTTGTGTGGTTAGCAGCCAGGGCATTTCCTAAGCAAAAATGGATCAAACTGACCAACATGCCAGTGCTAATAGGAGCAACAGGGATGATGCCACCAGCCACGGCTGTGAACTACATGACCTGGATCATCGTTGGGTTCTTGTCTGGCTTTGTTGTTTATCGGTATAGACCAGATTGGTGGCAACGACATAACTACGTTTTTTCGGCTGCACTTGATGCTGGTTTGGCATTTATGGCAGTTTTTAAATACTTAAGTCTGTTGCATTATCTTTAGGTTCCATTTAGCACAAGGCACAATATGAGTTAAATTTGCAATGCTGACTCCAAAAAATGTTAAATCTCCCATGGTGTTAATCTCATCTTTCAATTCGCGATTAATTATATCTCTAACTGAAAGACTTTCAATTTCAAGGTTTCTGACCAGTCCCCGTCCTCACCATTAGAAAATCGATTAACAAGTAATAGTGCACCAGATAACTTAAAAGTTTGGTATTTGGTATATCTACTTTTAACTACCAATTACCCAATTACTAAAAACCTGAAATTTAAGAATTATTAGTGATAAATACTGATACAATAAAAATAATAAATCACATTATTAGTGATGGTATAACCCAAGCTGGTGGACAGATTAAACTTGTTGATTGTCCAGGATAAAAAGATTCAATTTCTTCATCTTCCAAATTATAAGCACCCATATCTCTTCCGACTCCTCCCTCTTCTACATCTCTGTCGTATTCAAACCCATCATCGGTAAAATATATGTGATTAGGCTTGATTCCGTTAAATTTACAAGAGTCGATGCAGGTTGCCCAATTGCGACCCAAGAAGATTGATGAATCTCCCAAGGTTTTCATCTCCTTCTTCAATTTACCTCTGATTACGTCTAGTTCAGAGACTTCAAATTTAAAGGTGTAAAAAATATTGTTTCCATCGTCGTCAAATGTAATGTTGCCAAATCGGGAGACAAGTAATAGCGCACCGGATAACTCAACAAAGTAATACTGAACATCAGGCAAGTTACCCTGAATGTAGTGCATCTCAGCTAGAATTCGTATTTGTACCATTGGTTGATCAGTAGTATTGCCCCTTGCAACTCGATAAGCCCTAACTTCTCCAAAATAACTCATGGAATAAAATTGGCCCTTGTGATAAATTAAAGCCGCAATCCCAGAGTACTTAACAACATCAATATGAGTCCAATCGAGGTCTCCAGGTCTCCAAAACGCCAAACAAGAGCTAGGCGAACAATGATGCACCATGAGTACATAATCTGACGTAAGAGAAGGATTCGCAGACAAGACAGCTCTCTCTATGCAGCTCCAACAATGTCCTTCTAAAGCAACGAAATCATGAAAAATCAATAAGGCTTTTCGAGAGGGAAGTTGTAATTTTTTGCGAGAGAAAGGGTGCAACAAATTCATCCCTCCCGTATCACTTACCACGGTGCAGAGCCATCCCTCGGATGGTAAACACTCTGACCCTCTAGCTTCTGGGAGGAATATGCGCGAAACTTTCTTCTTGGTAAGAGAATAAAATTCTTGATAATCTTCATCTTTGGCACCCAACATTAGCAACGGAACTTGGGGCAAAAGCACATCAAAATCCTCCTTTATAGTGGAAATTCGCCACGAGGTGCAAACAGCACGAAAAGCAATGAAATCTTCAATCACTTTAACACGATTTGCAATGTTAACAATAAGACCGTTGGGGAGTTCTGCCCAACTTGCCATGGTGAAAGAAAATATTTTTTTCCACAATTAAAAATACCTAGCAATGCCCCTATATATAATAGCACATAACCTAATTTAACCAGGACTAAAAAATCTATTCCTACCTTATTTAGGTTAAAAATAAATAGTCCTGAATTATATAAATATCAAATCCTTAATATATTTGGAATTAAATATCATATGTCTAGCAAGATTACAATGAGAATAATTAGTAAAAATAATAATTCATCAAACTGGAGGGACAAATAAAATCACTTCATCAATGATGGCATAACCCAAGGTGGCGGACAAATTAAACGTGGTGCCCGTCGTCCAGGACCGGGATAGAAAGATTCAATTTTTCCATCTTCAAAATTATAGGCACTCATATCTAAATAGCTACTATAATTTAACCACTTATCGCCAAAATATATGTGATTAGGCTTGACTCCGCTATATTTAGAAGTGTCAATGCAACTTGCCCAATTATGACCCAAAAACATTGACGAATTTCCCAATGTTTTCATCTCCTCCTTCAATTCACCTCTGGTTATGTCTACTTCATATAGTTTAAATTTGGTGGTGTGATTAGTACCGTCACAAGTACTTATGGCAAACTGGATGACAAGTAGTAGTGCACCTGATAACTCAACTAGGTAATACTCAACTACACGCGGATTTAATGTATATTCGTCAGTCTCAACAACCAAGAGTGTCTTCACAATTGGTTGATCAGTAGTTTTAGGCCCTGCAAATTCAAAAGCTTGTACTTTGCCACTGCAACTCATGGAATAAAATTTGCCCTTGTGATAAACTAGAGCGGAAACCCCAGCAGTGAAATTAGCAACATCAATATGAGTCCAATTGAGGTCTCCAGGTCGCCAAAATGCCAAACAAATGTCAGGTCCATAAAGATGCACCATGAGTATATAATCTGACGTAAGAGAAGGATTGGCAGACAAGACAGCTAAGTTTATGCAGCCCCAATGATTTGTTTCGTAACCAGTGCCATCATGGAAATTCAATAAGGCTTTTTGGGAGGGAAGGTGTATTTTTTTGCGAGAGAAAGGGTGCAACAAATTCATCTCTCCCGTATCATTTACCACGGTGCAGAGCCATCCCTCCTTAATTGATAAACACTCTGACCCTCTAACTTCCGGGAGAAATATGCGCGAAACCTTCTTCTTGGAAAGAGAATAAAATTCTTGATAACGGTCATCGTGTTCGTCAGCCAGCATAAGGAATGGAACTTGGGGAGAAAGTAGATCGAAATTGTCCTTTGTAGCGGCAATTCGCCAAGAGGTACAAACTGCACCAAAAGCAATAAAATCTTCAATCACTTTAACACGATTTGCAATGTGAGCAATAAGATCGTTGGGAAGTTTTGCCCAGTCAGCCATAGTTTTTAAAGAAGACAGAAGGAAACTTAAATAATTCTCCACAATATTTCCAGGGGTTCTTTCTATTTCTCACAATTGAAAATACCTCACAACACCCTATTTATAATAATGCAAAGCCTAATATTGAGTTTTAAAAGGTGGGAATGGAAGATTGAAGAGTTGTGACTTTTATGAAGAGTTGTGACTTTTCTAAAGAGTTGCAACTTTTCTAAAAGAATGTGACTATTTTGAAGGGTTGGGACTTTTCTAAAAAGTTGTGATTTTTCTAAAAAGTTGCGACTTTTCTGAAAGACTGTGACTATTTTGAAGGGTTGCGACGTTTCTAAAAGGTTGTGACTTTTCCGAAGGGTTGTGACTTTTTCGAATGGTTGTCACTTTTCCAATTCCCCTGTTAAGCGAATCAGGCCTACACAAAACACACATATAATTAAATTTTGTATGAATTATTATAATGGTAAATTCTATTATGTTACCACTCATGGCGAATTCTGGGTTTTCGAAGTTCCAGGGCCTACCACTCCCAAACCAATCGATGTAGAGTAACGCTTGCTTTATTGGTCCAAAGATATATATTTCTTCAGCATTCAGTTCAGTATTACCTAGTCGAGCTATCCAATAAGCTATTATTTATTACCCGACTTGCCCGTTCTCCAGAGCATCGTAGTTATAAGACCAATAAATTTAATGTTTTTGAAGTAGATGTTTAAAACCTTGGGAGATTCAGCCATTTTTTTGGGCTTTAATTTAATACTGGAGCATGTTCAATTGATTCTTCTAAATTTCCTGGAATCAAGCCTAATTATATTTTTGAAGATGGACAAATTGAATCTGTTTATCCTGGATTGTCACTTAATCATATTTGTCCGCCAACTTGGGTTATCACATAACTAATAATGTGATTGCTCTAGGATTTATGGTTTGTTTTTAGTTTGTTGAATTATATGTTAATATATTTCATCGTAACAGATTTAACTTTGAGAAAAAGTCTTACATATGTCATCCGTTAAAAGTTTGGCTCATATTTGATTAATCTTTTCTCAATTAACAATGTAAATGAAGTTGCAGAACTCAAAAAAAACAACAAATGCACCATGCTTCACGTCTATATCAACAAGCAACAAATACAAAGCGTAATTTCGCTCTGTGTCACGGCAAATGGAACGAAACCAGGAAGATGTAATTTGTAAATGAAATATATTACATGTAATAGTGAATGAAACATCAAGAAACCAAAATCTTTCTGAAAGATGAAGAAGGAAGCATCGAAATTTGAAGATACGAGAATAAATCAAAGGGAAGTAAGTAATGTGATTTGGAATTAAACATCATGTCTGGCAAGATTACAACTAGAGAATAAATATTAAAAATAATAATAATAATTCATCAAACTGAAAACAAACAGTAACTCTTATAATCCGAGCATTATTGAATTGGAGGGACAAATAAAATCACTTTGTCAATGATGGCATAACCCAAGTTGGCGGACAAATTGAACAACGTCGTCCATGATAAAAAGATTGAATTTTTCTATCTTCCAAATTATAAGCACCCATATCTGTATTGCCAGAATAAAATAACCACTTATCGGCAAAATATATGTGATTAGGCTTGACTCCGCTAAATTTAGAAGAGTCAATGCAACTTGCCCAATTATTACCCAAAAACATTGACAAATTTCCCAAAATTTTCAACTCCTCTTTCAATTCACCTCTGATTATGTCTAGTTCATGGACTATAAATTTGGAGGTATGATAAGTACCGTATGGATTGTCACTATTACTTTTGACAAACTTGGCAACTAGTAATAATGTACCAGATAACTCAACTAGGTAATACTCAGCTACATGCGGATTAAATGAATATTCGTCCATCTCAACAACCAAGCGTGTCTTCACAATTGGTTGATCACTAGTATTATGCCCTGCAACTTCATAAGCCCGTACTTTGCCACAGTGACTCATGGAATAGAATTCGCCCTTGTGATATACTATAGCAGAAACCCCACCGGTGAAATTAGCAACATCAATATGAGTCCAATTGAGGTCTCCAGATCACCAAAATGCCAAACAATTAACAGGTCCATAATGATGCACCATGAGTATATAATCTGACGTAAGTGAAGGATCGGCAGACAAGACAGCTATGTCTATACAGCCCCAATGATTTATTTTGCAACCAACACGATCATGGAAATTCAATAAGGCATTTAGGGAGGGAAGGTGTATTTTTTCGCGAGAGAAAGGGTGCAACAAATTCATCTCTCCTGTATCATTTACCACGGTGCAGAGTCATCCCTCTTTAATTGATACACAATCTGACCCTCTAACTTCCGGGAGAAATATGGGCGAAACTTTCTTCTTGGAAAGAGAATAAATTATTTGATAATGGTCCTCATCTTTGTCAGCCAGCATAAGTAACGAAACTTGGGGAGAAAGCACGTCAAAATTGTCCTTTGTAGCGACAATTCGCCAAGACGTACAAACAGCACCAAAAGCAATAAAATCTTCAATCACTTCAACACGATTTGCAATGCGAGCAATTAGATCCTTGGGAAGGTTTGCCCAATCGGCCATAGTTTTTAAAGAAGACACAAGGAAACTCAAATAATTCCACGGGTTCTTTCTATTTCTCACAATTAAAAATAGTTAACAGCAACCTATTTATAATAGTGCATAGCTTAATGTTGAGTTTTAAAAGGTATGAATGAAAAATGAAGAGTTGTGACTTTTCTATAGAGTTGTGATTTTTCCAAAGGGTTGTAACTTTTTCGAATGATTGTGACTTTTGCAAATGGTTGTGCCCTTTCCGATAGAGAATGTTTTGTGTTCTGTAAAAATAACAATCATTTATCAAATGTAACAACAATCCCAATAACAACTAGCTGATAATAAGTAAAAATAATAAATAGTGAATATATAATAATTCACAAAACTAAATAAAATCACATTATTAGTGATGGCATAATCCAAGTTGGCGGATAAATTAAACTTGTTGATTGTCCAGGATAGAAAGATTCAATTTTTCCATCTTCCAAATTATAAGCACCCATATCTCCTCCGTGTTCTACTAGTAACTTGCTATCATATTCTAATCCATCACCGGCAAAATATATGTGATTAGGTTTGATTCCGATAAATTTAGAAGAGTCAATGCAAGTTGCCCAATTGAGACCCAAGAAGATGGACGAATCTCCCAAGGCTTTCATCTCCTTCTTCAATTCACCTCTTATTACGTCTACTTCATAGACTTTATATTTGAAGGTGTGAAAAGTACCATTTGAATCGTCATCAAATCGAGAGACAACTAATAGTGCACCTGAAAACTCGACTAGGTGCAAACGAAACATAAACATATGCTCGTCCATCTCATTAAGTTGGTTAATCTCGGCAACCAAGCGTGTCATTACGATTGGTTGATCAGCACCAACTTGATGAGCCCATATTTCGCCATCATTATCAGTGGAATAAAACTCGCCTTTGTGATAAATTAGAGCGGCGACTCTACTGTGAATATGACTAACATCAATATGAGTCCAATCGAGGTCTCCAGGTCGCCAAAACGACAAACAACAACCAGCTACATAGTGATGCACCATCAATACATAATTTGACGTAAGAGAAGGATTGGCAGACAAGACAGCTATGTCTATACAGAGCCAATGATGTTTTTCGAAAGCATCGAGATCATGGAAAGTCAAAAGGGCTTTTCGAGAAGGTAGTTGTATTTTTTTTGTGATTGAAAGGGTGCAACAAATTCATCTCTCCCGTTTCATTTACAATGGTGCAGAGCCATCCCTTTGTTGATAGATACTCTGACCCTCTAACTTCCGGGAGAAATATGCGCGAAACTTTCTTCTTCGAAAGAGAATAAAATTCTTGAAAATTGTCATCTTTGGCACCCAGCATAAACAACGGAACTTGGGGGTAAAAAACATCAAAATTGTCCTTTGTAGCAGTAATTCGCCAAGCGGTACAAACAGCACGAAAAGCAATGAAATCTTCGATCACTTTAACACGATTTGCAATGTGAGCAATAAGATCGTTGGGAAGCTCTGCCCAACCTGCCATAGCTACGGCAAAAGAAGGGTTTCAAATAAAAGAAAAATACTTTTTAGTTTTAGGGCAACACAAGTAAAAATATCGTTCAACTATTACTATTTTCCTCAATATATACTTAACCTTTTAAAAACACTTTTTAAAAAATATTAGTCAAACACGATTTGCTTATCAAAAGCACTTTTCAAATGAATTAGTCAAACACAAATTACTTTTTTTCAAAAGCACTTTTTAAAAAAGTTATTTTAAAAAAGTACTTCTAAAAATAAGCAATTTTTATTTGCAATGCCAAACAGACTCTAAGTTACAAATGAACAAATAAACCCTAGAAAATATAAAATAGATATTAAGTCATATCTTCAATATAAGAAATACATTTCATTAATGCAAATAGAGAGTCGTATAACAGGTTGAAATCTCAACGAAAAATATCAGGTAAATTGGCACGGAAAGAAGAACTAGTGTGCAACTATAATATAAGGACAATTTGGGAAAAGAAAATTAACAGGTTGGTTATACTCTCCCGCCAAAAGCAGTTAATTTTTTCTTCTTCATCTTCTTCACTCACTCTCTGTATCCGCCATGGATTTCTCTGTAATCAAGATTCTGTACATCTTCATTTTTTTCGTACACCCAGAAGCTAAAGCTCTCATTTACCCTCAAGATCTCATAACCCATGATTCTGTTTTCGATTTTCCGTCATTAACCCCGTCTTTTCCGACCTCTTCCTCTCCAATTTTTCGTCCTCCTACTGCTCCTCTTGTTCCGGCTCTATTCATTATTGGTGATTCTTCTGTTGATTGTGGTACGAATAACTTTCTTGGGACTTTTGCTCGTGCTGATAGGCTTCCTTATGGTCGTGATTTTGATACTCATCAACCTACTGGTCGATTCTGCAATGGAAGAATCCCAGTCGATTATCTAGGTAATTTTATCAATGGGGTGTTTGGGATTTGTGGAAATTTAACTATTGGGTAGTGAAATTTGGGGAAAAGTTTCGATTTTTTTGGCTTGAGTTTTGAGACTTGAGACTGCTACGTGTTTGATTAATTGTCTGAGAGAGAAAAAAGATTGAACTTTCAATGAAATAGTTTATGGATCTTTTTCTGTTAATATCTTGTCTTGTTTATCCTAATCAAGCTCAAAAAATTGTTCTCATTTTGTGGAATTCAGTGATGAATTCTTGATTATTATATTTTTGGATCGAGTTTTGATATTTGAGACTGCTACGTGTTTGATTAATTGTCTTTGAGAATTAACTGTTCGACTTTCAATGAATCGACCTATGGATCTTTTGCTGTAAATTTCTTGTCTTTTATCCTATTCATGCTCAAAATGTTTGTACTGGTTTTGTGGAATTCAATGATGAATTCTTAGGATCTTTTGGTTAAAGATAGCTAATTTTCTATTCGTTGTTTCTTGTGCATTTTGATGTATCAGCGTTGCGTCTTGGGTTACCATTTGTGCCTAGCTATCTAGGACAGGCTGGTTCTGTTGAAGAGATGGTTCTTGGGGTTAATTATGCTTCTGCTGGTGCTGGTATTATATTCTCAAGTGGCTCGGAATTGGTAATAGTTTTATCATATACGAACTCTATGATTATTAGTTTTGTAGTAGTTAAGCTAGATTAGTGTTTATGCAGGGTCAGCATATCTCACTTGCACAGCAAATAGAACAAGTTACTGACACTGTTCAGCAGTTTATAGTGAATATTGGTGAGGATGCAACAACTGATCTGATATCTAGTTCCTTGTTTTACATTTCGATCGGGAGCAATGACTACATTCACTACTATCTCCTGAATGCCTCAAATGTTCAAACTGTTTACCTGCCATGGAGTTTCAACCAGTTTTTAGCACAGACGATTAAACAGGAGATTAAGGTGCAGTGTTGTTCTATACGAAATCTTAATACTGTCTTCTTTATGCAATTGCCTTCATCGACATTTTGCTTTCGTATGTAATGAATTTTGTAGCTTTATACAAACCATTTAGCCTCTTTTCTCCTCTTGGATGGTACTTGAAACATCAACAAAATCTTTTGCAACTAGTTAGCGCCTATTTTGCTCCCTCCCCTTAGGCTCTGCATTGTTTCCACAATTATTAAGTTCAGCATGCAGAAATTAGGTTACTTTGGTTCTATATGTCACCAGTGCTGGTTAAAGTTTTCCTTCTAACGTGTATGTACTGGTGCCACAGAACCTGTACAATGACAAGGTGAGGAAAGTGGTTGTAATGGGACTGGCTCCAATAGGCTGTGCACCTTACTACCTATGGCTGTACAGTAGCAAGAACGGGGAGTGTGTCAAGAACATAAATGACATGATTTTGGAGTTCAACTTTGCTGTAAGATATATGGTTTCTGAACTAAATGAAGAGCTTGTTGATGCCACTATCATATTCTGCGATGCATTTGAAGGTTCAATGGACATTATTCAGAATCACAACCGTTATGGTGAGGCGATGTGTAGGATCTATATAGATTCATTTGACAGGACATGTCACGCGAGAAGATCAAATCTGACATACTCTTTTTTCAATTTTCATTATAGGTTTCAATGTGACAGATGAGGCTTGCTGTGGTTTAGGTGAATATAAAGGTTGGATCATGTGTGTTTCCCCTGAAATGGCGTGTAATAACGCCTCTAGCCACATCTGGTGGGATCAATTTCATCCGACTGATGCTGTGAATGCTATCCTTGCTGACAACGTCTGGTCCAGCCTGCATACGCCTATGTGCTACCCTATGAACCTGCAAGAAATGTTAGCTCAAAGCACCAGATAGTTCAACTTAGAGACAATTGTGAATCTATGGCCACTGTATAGATAGTATATCATTCTTTGTGTGTTTGTTTACATGTAACTTTGGTATTTCTGCAATGTCAACTTTTTCTGCTAAGTGCATTCAGCTTAGTGTATTTCAGCTTCAGTAGTTTCTCTAACAATCCGCAATGAGTCCTATGTGGCATGATGTGTAATGACCTATCTAAACGATCACTTTCTTTGTATTAAAACACACCTCGATATTGAGTTGGCCAATTATTGTTCCCACTCGACAACAAGCGAGCATAGACCAACTCAACATCGAGGCGTGTTTTAACACTAATAGATGATAGTTTGGCTAATAAATTGAACCATGGACAGTTAATGTATGGAAGTTGCAAAAATACGATAATTCAAATATGTTTTTGACTATTAACTCAAATATTTTCTTTACCCACTTATTTGAAATTGAAGTGTAGTTAAGTTGTTAACATGTTATATTATATAGTCGAGTTTCAACTTATTTATGAACTATCCATTTTGATCCAAATAAATTTAACCGCACCAAAAGAAAAAGAAGACTAAAAATAATTCAAATTTGAAAATTCAAAAAGAAAATAAAAATTATAAAGCTGAAAAAAAAAAAAGTAGAAGACAAAGGTCTGACTCAAAGCCACCTCAACGGTCTAAGGGAAGTGAACCGACAAGTAAGCAACCTTGTGTCCCATTCTTTCTTAATATAAATATATTATTTGAACAAAAATTATCGAACTTCATTAAAATCAAAAAAATTGAAAAAGACATTCAAAGTGTAGTAATATTTTATAAAAGGCTTTACCCCACCGTCACTACTATCATAACGTTCTAGCTTTTATATTGAAGTGATTTTATATTCATAATTCGAATCTAAAATTCTTTGTCGATAACGAAGGATAATCATAATGTACTAGCTCTTACATCTACTCAAACGTACTCTTTTTTTTCTTCTTTTTTTATATATAATATAACTTGGACACGTACCTCAATTTGTTCCATTATTATCTATATTTAATTAAAGTTACATGTTTACTCCTTTGTTTTCTTTGTGTTATTATTTTGTCGGCAATTATTATTAAGGTTTTTTGAGTTATGTTGAAGATGCAAGGTTCAATGAACATGTTACATGTCCACTTGTCCTCTTCTTTATTTTTTTTTTATTTTTTTTTAAAAAAAAAGAAACTTCTTGTAGATTTCAAGTTTCAATAGTGACTCAAAGTTTAAAGGAGACAAAAGAATGTGATGCATCATTAAGTTAAACATAAAGTAAACCATAATTCAGAATTCTTATCTTCTTAGATATCAAATAAATCTAGTTGATTCTCTTTGTTATATAATTTATAATATGTTAGTGACTCAACTTCAGATCTATGTAACATTTTCTAATTTTTGTTTGGTTGAAATGGGGTGATGTCAGAAATTTTATTAAGAATGTTTAATATTTAATATAAATGCATGAAAAATAATTCATGAGTTTCTATTCAATGAAATATGTTCGACTGACCACTTGGATGAAGAAAAAAAGATTTTTGCATCTAATTTATATGCTTTCACTCATATTTTTAGTGTCTATATTAATCTTATCATGTTATATAAGAATTATTAAAGAATAAAATATTCTTTAATCATTTTTTTCCTTAATACGAGATCTTTTGAAGAGGAAGTACAAATCCACTACAAAAGAAGGAAAATTTATTATTTTTTTACAAATTACCAGTTTTTACTATTTTACTTTTACTGTAGATATTGAAAGGAGAGTAATTAATTAATTGTTAATTTTCAAGAGAGATTTTCTGGATTTGTAATACTAATTTGGAACCCATTCCTAGTGCCAAGGTGTTTGTTATGTCACTCAACAATTTGGTACTTTATTTTGTGCAATACATTGAATTTAAAATTTAAAAAGTTCACTTAACATGCTTTTTTAGTATAACAAAGATGTTCCCCAAATTATCATTAAAAGTAGCATTCCCCCCAAATAGTTTTATCACTTAATTTATCAGTAGGTTATATTAAATTCATATTGTTACTCCATATTTGAGGGTAATGTATTTCTTAAAATAGATTAAATATAATATATTTTCTATATAATGGAAGTAAAAACATACATTTTAACTAATTGAAGTAAAGGTTAAATGTGCTAAAAGTCGATATCACAAGGATCAAAATAATAATCTACCAATTATGATAAATCAATAAATAAGATTCTCCTAACTCATGAACATAGATCTTGAATTCGAATCATATGTATAGTTCGTCTTTGTTAAAAAAAGGTTCTATTCTCAAAGAGGAATTTCAGCTATACATCGAATTTAGTCAGTCTTAATACGTGTGAGCAGATTCAAAGTTTTACGCCTTTATTATGAGTTCACAAAAATCTAATAAGTCATATATACTAAAACATTATTAAATGTATATAAATAATTAATTGTGAACTCATTTAATATAATTTGATATTAACGTAAACAAATCAGAAACTTCAAATTTTAAATCAACTTCTGCTTATACAAGTATCATACACCAGACAATAAATTTTAAAAAAGTCAATTTTTTCCTAATTTAAAAACTATTTGAAAATATTTTGTTCAACTCAAAGGTCCATTAAAAATAATAACTTTATTATCTCTATGAGATAGGAGTAAGATCAACGACAACACAGTTGTACTAGCCAGCTTTGAGCCGGAGATTATCGATTAACTAAGCGTGATTTGGCATCTCGTGGCTACTCTGGGACAGATTCACTCTATTATTATTTTCTATTCTTTTCGAATTTATTTAATGATTGACTAAGCGTGCTTTGATAGCTCGTGACAGAGTACTCTATGACAGATTCACTCTATTATTATTACCTCATATTTTTTCCAAACCACTTATAGAATTATACTGATTATATTATTCCGGACAAAAAAAAGAAAGAAGTTTGAGTGACACTAAGATATGGATAAATAAAGCTATAGAATAAGATGAAATATAAAGTAAAGTTATTACTATAATAATAAATTGAAATAAAGCTAAGTTTGTGAATACTCTTTTATATGAGTTACAATAGTCAATAGCAAATAAGCTAAGCTAACGGCTATAATTCCGTCCACTCTTCACCTTCTCTCTCCCTCTTCTTTGACATTTCTACCGGAAAACTTCAAAAGGCCGGCGAATAAACCGGATACTGTTTCAATTTTCCGACATGTAACCAAGTCATACAACCAAGCTCCGATATCCAATTCCGGGAAATGCAGGGAGGATAATTAAGAAGAAAAAAAAAAGATCCCCTTTTTTTTTTAAATCAAATCCTTCCTTACCATGTAGCAATATATAAGCTTTTATTCTTTGACCCATTTACCTTTTGATTCTTTCCTACTGGTAAAGAATCCACTATCCTGTGGAAAAGCAAAAAAATTTGTCCCCAGAGCCTTAGCAATCTAACTTTTCTTTGCACCCTTTTGTGCGTGTTTGATAAAATTCCCCAAAGAAGTGAATTGTTGAAGGTTTACTTGGATTCTTGATCTTTAAGCTCTGCATTTCTGAGGATTTTTGGATCAATATTTATTTGGGTATTTCATTTATTGCAGTTTAGGATTGTGAAAGTTTGAATCTTTGGTCTTGATTGCTTTGAGTTTCTTTTATTTGTTTTTTGGTTTTATCTATTTTGTTTTTTTCTTTTCTGGGTAAGAAAGGTAGAGTCTTTTGGTAAAAGGGGAATTACATTTCTGCATTGAGGATTTAAGATTGAGCAATCTTGTACATGGTTGATGCCCTGTTTGAGATTTTTGAACACTTACATAGTCATTAAGGAGAATAGGGGTTCAAGAAAATCTTGAGGCTGGTGTGTAAAGCCTTGGATAATCATTACAATGTCTGCTGTTGATGTGGCTTTGAGTCCGGTTCAGGAAGAGTCTGTCCGGGCTACAAGACATATCTATGGCCCATTGGCGCTTTGCACGAATGAATCAATTGTAATATATGTCACTGTGGCTGGTTCTGTGATTCCAATGCGCGTGTTGGAGTCTGATTCGATTGGTGAAGTGAAACTTAAGCTCCAAACTTGTAAAGGGTTTGTGGTTAAGATGCAGAAGCTAGTTTTTGGTGGTAGAGAGCTGGCAAGAAATGAATCTTTGGTCAGGGACTATGGAGTCAGTAATGGGAATGTGTTGCATATGGTCTTCAAGATCTCTGATCTCCTTGTTATCACTGTTAGGACCACTTGTGGCATGGAATTTGAATTTCCTGTTGACAGGCATCAAGATATTGGGTACCTTAAACGTACCATATTGAAGAAAGGCAAAGACTTTGGTGAGGAGCTTAAGGTTCAAGAGCTTTTCTGTAATGGTGAGAAGCTTGAGGATCAGAAGCTCATTGATGATATTACTGCTGATGCAGTGATTCACTTGGTAGTTCAGAAATTTGCAAAGCTTCGGGCTAAGCATGCCGAGAGGGATGTTGAACTTTCTGTTATTGCAGCTAATTGGAATGAGGAGACCCAAAGTCAGGGTGTACATGAACCATCAAGGGAGTTCCAGTCCTTCTCCAAGAAGACGCCTGATAGAAACTTGTTGTTGGAACCTTTTGTTGTTGATCCAAATATTGGACTGCCAGGATATATCTGGGACATGATCAACTCTGCATGTGATGGATTGACTAAAGGCAATATACCTATCCGATCATCTGAAGGGACTGGAGGAACTTATTTCATGCAGGATGGGTCTGGCAACAAGTATGTTGCTATTTTTAAGCCCATTGATGAGGAACCGCTAGCTGTGAATAACCCTCAAGGACTACCTTTATCAACCAATGGTGAAGGGTTGAAAAGGGGAACCCGAGTTGGAGAAGGTGCATTCAGGGAGGTTGCAGCTTTCCTACTGGACCATCCAAGGACCGGGCACCGAACATTGTCCAATTGTGAGATAGGCTTTTCCGGTGTGCCTCCCACTGTTATGGTTCAGTGCTTGCACAATACATTTCATCATCCTGATGGATTTGAGTGGTCATCCAAATACACCAAAGTTGGTTCACTGCAGCTGTTTATGAAGAATGAAGGAAATTGTGAGGATATGGGTCCAGGAATATTTCCTGTTGAGGAAGTCCATAAGATTACTGTCTTTGACATAAGAACAGCAAATGCTGATAGGCATGCTGGGAATATTCTTGTGAGCAGGGAAGGGAAAGAAGGACGAATCGTGCTTACACCAATTGACCATGGCTACTGCTTGCCTGAGAATGTAAGTTATGATTGTGTTATTCCTTACAAATGTTGTTTGACAATGATTAGAAATGCTATGAACTTGTGATTGTTTCCTTGTGAGTAATTTTTCATTTTCACTAAATTGATTATTGCATATGGAAGTTCTTATGCCTTGTGAATACTTCTAATATTTCGGTTATGATTTGTCTGATGTGGAGAAACTTCGAGGTGCCTAGTTTGAATGCCAAATAACTTGTTCCTTCCCTGCATGTTTTGCTTACCCTGTCAATGAGCTTAATATCTGCCCGGTAAGATGTACCTGACAATAAGGTTAGAGATGGTTTAGCTGGATATATTGCCTCTCATATCTTTAGGTCCAGTTCCCTCCTCCAAATTGTAGAAAGAAGTCTTTAAACTCTCTTAAGATCTGTGATATTTTCTATATCTGTATGACAGCCCTGATTCATAATGTCCAAGAATCTCCACCGTCAAAACTGAAACTTTTATCTTTCTATTGGTTTGTTAGCATTTATACTAATTCAACATTTACTTCCTTTCAAGAGTTGCACTCACAAATTTGTTATCTGCAGTTTGAAGATTGCACCTTTGATTGGCTCTATTGGCCACAAGCCCGTCAACCTTACTCTCCAGAAACTATCAAGTACATCAAATCACTGGATGCTGAACAAGACATTGACCTTCTTAAATTTTATGGATTGGATTTATCTGTTGAATGTGCTCGTACTCTTCGTATCTCAACCATGCTTCTGAAGAAAGGGGTAGAGAGAGGACTTACTCCATTTGACATTGGAAACATAATGTGCAGGGAAACCTTGAACAAGGAATCTGTTATCGAGAAAATCATTCGTGATGCTCAAGATTCTATGCTTCCTGGCATGACTGAAGCTACATTTCTTGAAACTGTCTACAAGCTCATGGATATCAAGCTTGAGAAGCTAAAATATAAATCTTCCTAAGGATTGTAAGTATGTATCTTCGATTCTGTTATATGTATATAGCGTTCGGTCCATATATATAAATGGACTGAATGAAGATAGCAAAGGTTGATGACTGACCTTGTCCGTCTATGGTCGGAAACCTTTTTTCTTCTCAACTACTGCTCATTACCAATATGATGGTTCTTCAAATATGGAGCAGAAGTTGCAATATGCAATAAATAATAAATAAAACAAACTGTTATTTATAAAACAGTTGTCATGTATCCTTTCTCAATGAGTGAAGTGATACTGAGTTTTATGTACAAAAGCTATCAAATTCCTTGTCTCACTAAGCAGCACCAACTAACTTGTGAAATTTTATGTTTACTAGAGGATTGTAGTTTGAATAGATGAGCCTTGGCGCAATGTTAAAAGTTGTCGCCCGCTCTCTCACACAATTATAAGATAATGTTGTTCTAATCTGCAAGAGTAGCTGAGTTGGTTGAGCAAAGGATCCTCCCAAGTGGAGAGTCTCGGATTCAAAACCTCTACATGTTTTCTCAGTTGAGCTCATCATACGTGGCTTGAATGTAAAAGTGAAAAATGAGATAAAAAATACATATTATAAATTGTTTTTGAAATATAAAATTGCCTCTCTGTCTCTCATATTTGATGAAATGAACCTCCTTTCGTAAAGGAAATCCATCGCTAAAGCAAAAAAAAATTCTAGCATTATAAAAACTTGAGGTATAACTTTTGAATTTATTTTAAAACTTTTATTCTTCTATCTTCTTTTGTCTTAATAGGGTCCCATATATGGACTTATCCACTTCAAAAAGGAAGTAAAGAGAGAAGTAATTAAAGTGTGGTCCAATGGTCAATTAAGTTAATGAAAAATTATGAAATTTCACATTTAAATTTTAATAGAATAAAAATTATCAGATATTTTTTTTTCTTAGTCATTCAAGTATTGGAGATAAAATTATTTTGGGATTGTTTGGTAGTTAATTTGAAAATTGGTTATGCTAAGTCTTCATTTGCATTAGGTCCCTTTGCACTATATAGAAATAAGTTACTAATACATTTGTCCGTTAAAAAAAAAGTTTTTTAATTATAACTTTCCACACAATATCTTCCACATTTAGTATATCTTTAACTTCATATCAAATCAAAATAAGACAAACAAATTGAAATGAGGAAGTAAATACACATATTTCCTATTAACTTGTATGTTACTAATATCAATATAACTCAAATACTTGCGCTAGTATAAAATAATACATACACATTAAACTTTATCTAGATACGTAATATGTTAATACAAAACTTTATTGAGATACACATAAACTGAACTGAATCAACCATTACTTATACCCCTCAAAGAAGTGACAAAAAGAACAGAAATTACGCAAAAAGAAAGTCCACATTTTCACACTCTTTATATCACTTTATTGAATCATAAAAACAACACAAAATCCCTTTCTTTCACTTTCACTTGTCTTTTTCTCTAAACAAAAAAGAATCTCATTGTTGAACATTTTTCTGAATTTTTTCACACAAAAAAAAAATGGTTAAATCTCGTAAACCTCCAAGTGGACGTACAAATTTAGCTTCATGTATAGTTGCAACAATTTTCTTAATCTTCATCTTCATTATCATCTTCATCCTTTACTTCACTCTTTTCAAACCTAAATCCCCCATTATCACCGTTAACTCCATTCAGCTTCCCTCTTTCTCCACCTCTAACGGCACCGTTAACTTCACGTTTTCTCAATACGTCTCAATCGAAAACCCAAATCACGACGAATTTGCTCACTACGACAGTTCTCTGCAGTTACTTTATTCGGGTAATCGAATCGGGTTCATGTTCGTACCCGCCGGAAAAATTAATTCGGGTCGGACCCAGTATATGGCGGCGACGTTTTCGGTGAAGGCGTTTCCGTTAACGGTGAATGGACAACCGGAGAGTGTGGGTGGGCCGACGGTGACGGATGGGTTGAGTGGGTTTCGGGTCGGATCTAGTATGGAAGTGGAGTCGAGATTGGAAATGGCGGGTCGGGTTAGAGTGCTCCATTTTTTTACACATCATGTGGAGAGTAAAGCTGAATGTAGAATTGGTATTTCTGTGAGTGATGGATCTGTTACAGCTTTCCACTGTTAGTTTTATTTTATTTTAACTCGGGAAAATCCGTAACTGCTATTCTTTAAACGGGAATAGAGTAGATCCGCTCAAATGTAATAGCTCGCAAACGTATTAGTTTTTAGTACTAAGTTTTAATTTAATTTTTTTTGGTTTAATGTATTTTTGTGTTGGGTGGTGAATTTTCAGAGTAATTGTAAAAAAAAATGTGTGTTATTTTACTTTATTGTTGAAGATATTTTTGATAACCTTTTGTTTGTCGTTCAACGTTTGATATTCGTGTTATAATTTTATTAGTGAAGTTTGTGAAGAGTAGAGTATATGAAATTAACATCACCTTGTAGTGGTAATGAGACTGCTTTAGAAAGATTCTCGACTTTGACATCGATATTCATATTTAAATTCACGTTTGGAAAGTCTCATATTGAGATAAAAACCTCTTTAATAAAGATGTTTTGAATCTAAAATTTTAAATTAATGATGAAGGAATATTTACTACTAAATTTGATTTATTAAAAATAATCCTATTGTTGTTACATATACATGAATTTTTTTTTTTTTTTAAAAGACCAAAGTGTTTTGAGTTTTATGAGCAGCATTAGCTGGAAAGATAATCTTTGTTTCTTTCTGTTTAAAGTTAATGATTATTGATTAATAAAAAATGCAAAACTATAATTAGAAAGGTAAAAAACAACTTGCGATAAAAATGGAGGATTTTAAGAGGACTGTCAAGTGAGATAGTGGGTGAATTCCGTGGTCGTGTTGTATAGTGATCAATGAAGTAAAAATAAAATATGTGAATTCAAATATTTATTTTGTTTATCTAAATTTTGATAAGCAAAATTACTCGTTATTGATACAAAATATTTATATCAAGTATTTCTAATAAAATGAAGTAACTCAAACGAATGCAAATTAACTCGAAAAATGGTGTTAACTTATAGAGAAAATGACATAAATAATCCCTTGACTATAGGAGTAGGTCTAAAATGGTCCATTAACTATACATTTAACGGATTTAGTCATTTAACTATTCAAAAACTTATCAGCTTTGGTCTCTTAACTATACACTTAATGATTTTAGTCCCTTAACTATAAACTTACCGAATTTAGTCCTTTAAGTATTCAAAAACTTATCAGGTTTGGTCTTTGTCCATTTTTTTAATACAAATAACTTAGGTTTATATTAACGGAATCCATGTCTCGAGAAATTAAATCCTTTAGCAATTTTTTCTGTTGTTTCTCTCTCTCCGCTACTTTTTCTTCAAATTAACCTTATGCGAAGAACATTAACTTCAACGATTTAAAATAAAATTCACGAAAAAAGAAAATATAAGTCATAATTTTATTCAACAGGGGATAAAATGAAGCATATTATTGCTACTAAGGACTTGAATATGCTAAACTTTATTATAAAAAGAAAAAAAATTATTACTCGTTAAATCCAAAGTTTGTACTCCAATGACTTCATTGAACGGAATTTGTTTAATTTTTTAGAAATTGAAATTTATAAAATGGTAGATTTGCAAAAAAAAAATTATTTTTTTTAAATAGATCAATTTTATTATTCTATTCATTTTATTTTACATAAAGAAATTTGGGTAAATTGCATAAAATTCGCACTGATTAGCATATTCAAGTGCGGATTTAAGTCATAAACAACAATTATATGCTTAATTTTATCTTCCATTGAATAAAATTAGGACTTATATCTTCTTTCCTCATTAATTTTATTTTGAATCGTTGACGTTATTGTTCTTTTCATAAGAGTAGTTTGAAGAAAAAAGAATTGGGATAGAGAAACAACTTAAAAAATAGGTTAAAGATTTTATTTCACGAAAATTTCCATTGATATAAACCTAAGCTATTTGTATTAAAAAATGAAGAAAGACCAAACCTGATAAGTTTTTGAATAGTTTAAGGACTAAAATTGGTAAGTTAATAGTTAAGGGACTAAAACCGATAAATGTATAGTTAAGGGACCAAAGCTGATAAGTTTTTGAATAGTTAAAGGACTAAATTTGTTAAGTGTATAGTTAAGGAACCATTTTAGACCTACTCAAATAGTTAAGAGACTATTTATGTCATTTTCTCTTAACTTATAAGTCATAAGTTATAAATTCACATAAACTTAAACATGGTATATATATTTCAAAACTTATGAAATATTTAATTATTAATTAAGTTGTTATTATATATTAATTTAAAACTATAATAAAAATTCATAAATTTTAAATTTTGAAGTCGTTTCGATAATGGACAGCCCATGAACAGTGGCTAGTGGGTACACCACATGAATTGTATGGACCAATATTTGAAATAATTGATGGTGTCCTTTTCTGCAAACATTTTACTTTTGTGTGTGGGGTTAGGTCTCTTGGGATTAGAGTTTGTAGGGAACTTCTTTTTCAACCTTTTTCTCTATGCGAGTAGAAAATGGATCTAACTTGATACCATCTAATGCTCTTTCAAAATAGTTAACATGAGTGGCGGAATAAGAATTTTCGCTAAAATGGTTCAAAATAGAAACAAGTAAGCATACGAAAAAAAGTTGAAGGTGGTTCAACATTCATGATATATACATAAAATATATATGTATGTAATGACCTTATTTTTATGTATATAGTGGACATTCTAAAGATTGGAACGGAGCATGTGATTTTCAAGTCAGCTATCATTTAATTTGATTAACTCTATGAAATATCTATTATCTTTCATCAATATGAATATAGAATAGTTATGTACATTAAAGTTTAGAAAGATAGGCATATTTCACATAAATGGATGAATTCCCACTCAACAAATGGATCCATTCATATGTGTGTGTAGATATAGTTTTTTGAATCACTTTCATTTATGCATTTAATAGCATGGTCTATGTTGATGAGAATGATCCGTATCGGGACGAGAATTTTAAACTCATTTAAAGTTTTGACAATCTTCATCTATTTGAATTAGCCTTTTGAAGTGTAAGATAAATTTAACATCTAATTTGACATGATATCAGAGTATCATGCGGGAATGTCAGTATGTCACACTCTGTTCCGACTTCCTATGGAACCCTAATTAAAAAATATCGGGATTCAAGAGCTAGATATAGCCAAAAAAAATTAGTAGAAATTATAAAGTAATTTCTTACAAATTTCATGCCTTAGGATTCTTGACCTACTTGCATTATTGAAGATGAAGCTACAAAAATAGTTCTAAGAATAATTCAATTACAATAATGAATTGACGACTTTAGTTGGCTGGAAAATCCATTGAACTTTCTCATTTGTTAATTGTAACTTTATTGATGGGAAATGCTCGTTGACTTCTTAAGAATCATAATATTTTTTTCGACGAAATAATAAAATAAATATTTTTTCTTTTCAAAAACTCCATTGAATCTGTAAAGTCAAGAAAAACATTTGTAGATACATCGCTTATTTATCATTTTTGCTCAGAAGCCAAAACAAACACATAGATATATTGAAACCCCATAGAAGAACCAAACAAATTTTATTTCTAAGAGGTGACTCGAATAAATGATTCGGCATAAGAATAAAATTAATCATTAAAAAAATACAAATCATTATTAAAACATTATAAAGTTGTTGAATTGTGAACCTTCTTGTGGATTAATATGAACACCAACCAAAGAACAAGTCAAATCAAGAAAAAGAATGTTTTCTATTTCACATTTAACCTAAAGACTTTTAACACTTTTAATTCCATTGACAAAATCTTCAATACCAATTGTTCATTAATCCATTGAAGGATCTCTCATTTCTATATTTCCTTCTCTCTTTTTCTCGATAATCGTGCTATTCGAACCAACTTGCCTACACCTCAACTAATTCGAACAGAACTCAATGCCTTGGAGTCCAACAGACATTGTAGGCATTGAATTGGTGTTTTTTGGTGATCATGGAGGCTATGGATTAGACGAATTGTTACGATCAACGGCCGGAGTTTTAGGGAAGGGCATTTTCGGGACGAGTTATAAGTCGGAGTTGCCAGGGAAAAATGCAGTAGCTGTGAAAAGATTGAAGATTGGTTGCTTAGCTGAGGAAGAATTCAGAGAAAAAATTGGTGAAGTAGGAAAGATGGTTCATGAAAATTTGCTTCCTCTGAGAGGATATTGTTGGCATCAGAATGAAATTCTTCTTGTATATGATTATGTTAGAATGGGAAGCTTAGCTTTTCGTTTACATGGTATGTTTTCTTCATCATTATCTCCTCTCTATAACAACGTCGTTTGTTCTAATATGTTTTGGTTGCTATAGTGAAATGATGTTATAGAAAACATATAATATAACATAACATATAAACAATCGGTTCCACAAAAAACATGGATATAGAGGATGATTGTTATAGAGAGAACTGACTGAGTCGAAACTCTCTATAGCAACGTTGTTTATTCCGATAGTTTTTTTGCTGCTATAGTGAAATGTTGTTATAGAGCACATATAATATAACAGAAACCATCGGTTGCAGAGAAGACATGGTTATTATAGTGAAATGTTGTAGAGGATGATTGTTATAGAGTGATCTGATTGAGTCAAACCTCTCTATAACAACGTTGTTTATTCCAATGTTTTTGGCTGCTATAGTGTAATGCTATTATAGAGAACATAAAATATAACATGAACAATCGATTCCCTAGAAAACATTTGTTGAAGGTTGTTATAGAGAGGTCTGACTTTTAACTTTGATATTAATATATAGGGAATGAAGGTAGGAGTAAGGCCCCACTTACATGGGAAGTAAGAAGTAGCATTGCATATGGGGTTGCCCGTGCAATTGAATTTCTCCATTCCCGAGGCTCGGATTTCTGCCATGGAAACATAAGATCATCCAATGTTTTCATCACCGACTCCTTATCAGGTGTTCGTCTATCTGAGTTTTCCATTGCACGAATTCTCTCTTCAGATACAAAACTAGAGCTCGTGGCTGGTTATCGCGCACCAGAAGTGACAAATGCTCATGAAGTCTCACAAAAGTCAGATGTCTATAGCTTTGGTGTTCTGCTCTTGGAACTATTAACTGGTAAAGCTCCACTAGATGCATTTACCAAGAACAAAGGAGTAGATTTACCTAAGTGGATCCGTTCCATGTTTCAAGAGAAGCCAGTCATCGATGTTTTTGACACCCTGCTGCCTAAACATGACCAGAGTAGTGCTGAGCAAATGGTCCTTCTGTTACAGCTTGCAGTTTGCTGTACCTTTCAGTATCCAAATAAAAGACCTTCAATGGCTGCAGTGACAAAACAGATAAGGGGTACCTGCAGGTTTCATTGATGACAGCACAATAAACAACAACATAATAGTTGTTTTTATCTTACCATATGTGTTTACAAATATGATAGTTTCGGATCCATCTCGTCTCCATTTCCCCCCACGTTCCTTCTTGGATGTGTGAGTGTGGGATACTTGTCTTATTTAACTACTGTTCTGTATATATTCGAAAGATCATAAGGAATTTTCCTAATCGATTCCTCTGCCACGAGGACTCAACTTGACAAATGGTGAAAAGAATCTCCAAAGTTGTTCCCTTGAAACACGACATTAGTTCGAATACAAAATACCAAACAGAAATAATCTCACAAGGGATACTTCTATAACAAAAATATTATCAATAATACAATGGGTAGTATATGCATAATTTCTCATTTCAATTTGTAAAACTCAACAATAGGTAATAGGATGAGGCACAGAACTGATAGATAGATTCACCAAAACATAGAAACATGAACAAATAAAACTGGAGTCGAAGGGAACAAGAGATGACAATGCATCTGTAAAGCAACTTCAGCACCAGTAGAAGGCACAACTATTAAGCTAAGAGCAAAATGTAATGTGTCGATAACTATAAATATACTCGAGCAAGGGAACAAATTAGACAAACATACCATCTATCGGTGTAGTGGTATTTGTTTTATATCATCATTCATGTAAACTGGTGTTTCTTGGACTCTACAAGTAAATCAGGTTTCCACCATTGGTGAATCCCGTGAGCTTCTTTGAAGTCTGACGGAGGAGTCAAATTTACTGTTAAATTGGCTGATGGAATAAGGTGCAATGGCTCATCACACTCCTTCCCCATGAAACTCAAGACAAGACCACCTAGTGAGTGTTGGGTTGCTACCTTCTCGATAACTCCTGCTCCCATTGTATCCATGTTTTCCCGGTGTTCAAAATAGCCAATATATTCTGCGCAAATAGGATCCGATGGATTCACATATAGGCACGGTGTCCATGCAGATAATGCAACAAATGTATCTCCAGATTGATTATTCACGTTTTTATGCTTAGCAGCAAAAGCAAGTCCAGCTGTTATAACACTGGTTGCAAATCTGATTCCATGTTTCACCTTTTTATCTTTAATTCTTTCAATTGGGGCCGACAAGAATGGTGGATTAAACAAAAATGCATCTAGAAATACACCAGTCTTTGCCATGGTTTTTCCAGCAAGCATTGCCATTGCAGCCCCTAAGGAATGACCAGTTAGCCAGATACTTGAGCTTCCAAATGTTGCAACCACATGTCGAACAGCTTGAATGGCTGTCTCAAAGCGAGAAGTCTGATGAAGTCCATTCCTGAGAATGTGGACATCCAATTGTATATCTTGTGAAAATGCATCACCTTTGGTTAAGGTCCCACGGAAAGCAATAACAAATCGTTGGCTTTTATCTTTGGAACCGCCAAAATAAGATTTTGAGGGTGCAAATTTATATATCGCACCAAAAATGCAGGAATCAACATCATCAACAAGCACGCGATATAACTCAAATTGGAAATGTCTCCACCATGGAGGAGCAAGAGCTTGACTTCCCTTCCGTTTTTCTTGCTTGTCACGCTCTAGGATGTAGACTCCCTGAACCAAACTGGCAGCCACAGATCGTTGATGAGCAACATTTTCCCTGCATTAGGTAGAAGAACAATATTACTCGTAACAACTGTCTCTGTAAAATGGCTGGACACTTCCAGATTTCAAGCAAGAGTAAGTGTTGGGCAGCATGAGAGTGAGTAGTGTTGCCAAACAATAGCATTAAGCTTCATAATTTGGAAAAGATGATGAATGCATATAGTTCAAGCTAATATCAGCTCCTCTATACCTCTTTGTTTCTACTTTCTTGTATCTATTTTGTTTATTGGGTGAAAGATCAAGGAAACTTATTTCTAGAAAAGAACCGGCATAACACCCATTCTATTAAGCATAATATCATGCTAATTTAGGCAATTGCAGGCATGACATCTCCAAATCGTCTCAGAGAACTTGGCTCTCTCTCTCTTTATCAATAGTAGTGCGACCAAAGTAAATTATGTCCTATTCCATGGAGTAAGTGTTAAGCTCATGTTCATCCTAGATAGGCAGGGGAAGATCAAGGGGAGCGGAGGGTGTTCACCCAAACCCCCTCGACAAAAAGTTACATTGTATATATATAGTATTTTTTCATTTTTTATGTACATATATAGATTTTGAATCCCCTAAATACTACTAGAGGTTGACTCAGTAATTTAGCGGGTTCAAAATTTACCTCAAGGTTTCAAGTTCAAATCCCAGCCACTACATTTTATTCTCGAACCCCCTTAGTGAAAATCCTGAATCCGCCACTAAAATGATAGGGTGCAAGGTATACTAGGGCACTTACACAACTGTAGCAAAGTGATCTAAAATCTTGGAGGCGCTCTTATCACTTGGTAGACCCAGGGTATAAAGGCAAACCATTCTGCGCATCCCAAACCTACTTATCCTTCAGTCAGGGAAAAGTGGTGTGGGTTCTCACTATGATGTTATATTTGACAGACTTACCCTGATTTATTCATAGTTGAGACGAACAACTTGCAAACCGGTGAAATGGGGAGAGAAATCCATTATTTTAAAGGGATTTACTTTGCGACATCCCATAAAAGAAAAGACGAGAATCAATCAAGAATGGAGGTAGTAATTTGAGTATGGATCAAGACACTTGATGTTTCAACGTCTTCCTTTGCAAGAACTAAATAGTTATGGCAGTGTAAGACTTGTAACTTAGTACAATGGCAAGCAGATCTGAAATCCATGAGCACTACACTCTTGTTAACTCCTGAGAATATATGCCCAACTCCTCAATACTAAATATATTACATCTTTGTACTTCCATTAATTTCATAGTGTTCCATGTATAACTAGAAATTTATCAGATATTACATCTCCGATAATTCCATCACCTTTATGATATGCAAAACCTTTATTTAACTAAATAAACATGGAAAAGAACTTACACACCAGTCAATAGCAGTTAGGTGCACAGGTCCACATTGGTCAAAAAGTTCCTTCTCTGAGATTAATACATTTTGTTCTTCTTGACCCTGCACAAAACACAATGGGGTAACAACAACAGTGACGATCATGAGAAGTGTTGCAAAACTCCATCTGAACCATTATGTAGACTGTTAATACCATAAATAGTTTCTAAATTTTACTAGCCATCAAGTCGTCCAGCTAAGAGTAGTCAAGTAATTTCTTATACCACATCTCAGCCTACTCTCCACACGCACTATAATTGATATTAAAAAGCTTTTAGCAAGACCAACTCTATTACGGAACTTGTACAAAAGGGACGACGCTGAGTAAACCTCAACAATCCAAGTGTCAGAACCACGAATTTATTTATGGGTGAATTGTCCATCTTTAAGTGGGTTGGTTTTGCTCTAACCAATGGTTCTTGCCCCAATTTAATGGTTCAAATAACAGTGATATCATTTCATAGATAGTAGTATCTCTAGACACAAATCTCGCATATCCCCCTCTTATAGAACTCTTATTGGTTTATAAAGAAAATTATAAGTATACCTAACTTCACATTCATATTTGACTATATCTCCTGGGGGGTTCAAATTCTAGTTTCTTCAGCATTCTTCTGTTTTGCTAGCATCTGTAAACACTTGTTTAACCTTGCCATCAAAAGTGCCACTAAGCAAGAAGTGAGCTGCTAAATGAAGTTCACCAACTTCATTCTTTGGTACAAACTATATTACGTATAACGATGCACTACTGTATGAACTTGAACCAATAGCAAGATTAGAAGACGGTCATCAAAGTTAATTCCCATTTCACATGATTCTCAGAGATTCAGAGTTAACATTTACTCCTAATCAAAATATTTTTCTTGGAGGGGCATTGCAATCAACAACAACATACACAATGTAATCCCACAAGTGGGGTCTAGGGAGGGTATGATGTACGCAGACCTTACCCCTACCTTTGAGGTAGAGAGGCTATTTCCAATGATCGTCGGCTTAGAAAAACAATTATTGAAACATAATTGCAAGAATAATATGACAACAAAGTAGCAATATCAAAGCAGCTAGAAAAAATAAAGATAGCAAAGAGGCAAGATGGAAACAATCAATGAAGCAACAAGTAAAAATAAAACAAAGTAAAAAAAGACTACTCATTTACTAAATTGTAATACTACTAAAAAGAGAAAAGTAGCAGAGGAGACTAACCTCTTGACTCTCCCCCTTAAAGGTGCTACACCACTCGCTACCTACTAACCTTCTACCCCAATCCTCAACCTCCATACCATTATCTAATGCATAGATCACAAACAATAACTCTGAATATTCTAAAAAACATATATATAGCAATTGACATGGGGTTAGCCTAATGTTAAGGACCCTCTATCTCAAACCATAAAAGTTAGGATCCAAATCACCAAGTAGCATAGTATAAAATAGCTACACAAGGAACCTGGATGCAGGGGTTCTACTGGTGGGGTTTACCACATTAAGGTTTATTTCAAAGAAAAATATAAAACTTTCCTAATAGCAACATTTGCTTACATATAAACTCTGAATAGAAAAATGTAACATCTAACATGGAACATCTACAGAGTAGCATTTGCTTTATTGCTCAGATACTTCTCAAGGTATAGAAATTCAAAATACCCTTTTGCCAG
>JAJOOR010006692.1:0-78649 GCA_036250505.1 Solanum acaule | reverse complement strand
AGTCATTTAAGGCTCTTTTCGTTGTTATTTTGGCTTGCTTTAGTTTAGAATTGGTGCTTTTATTCATATTTGCAAGAAGATGAAATAGAGAGTTGATTAAGGAGATATTTCACGAAACCAAGTGAACTTGAGGTAACAAGAGGCCAAGAGCTTGAAATGCAATTTTTGGCAAGGAAAGTACCCTTTGCGAATGCGCTTGTTGGATATTTTTATCGACGACGACCGCTTACTGTCACGACCCGGGGGTACACCCCGGATGCAACACGGCGTACTCGACCTCGAAGGGGTCTAATACAAGCCTCATAGCATTCTTGAACATAAGAACATAGGAAACTAGAGAGGAATTTAAAACTTTCTTTACAATCGAAGACATTTCATTAAACAGCAAGCGGAAGACTTTCTAGACTTTATATACTATGTCTCAAACCATCTAAATACTCTTTGAATACAACATTGGGACTTAGCCCATACAAAAGCTTAACATAAACTAAAAGACACAAAAAGGAACATAATGGGTTTTGTCCTAGAAACTATGAGGACTCACCAAGTCTTCATCTTCAAGCACCTTAGAAACGTATACTTCAAGCATAGAAAACCAATATCTCCAAACCCTACACATTGGTAAAAAGGGAGAAGATATATGGGTTAGCACATTAGATGTACTAAGTATGGAAGCCATGCAGAAACATGCTTAAAACGGACATCTTTGTTTGAAAGTCATGATATATGCCATTTTAGTAAATCTTCATGAACATTGATAAAATAGGCACAATATAAGTCATTACCAACATACAAGTCATTTAATCACATTAAAACATAATCAACATGTAACCCTTTACCTTCACATCAAGCCTTCACCTCAAGTAACCCTCAAGCTATACCTTGTGCAATGTATGGGTAGCGTCCCATACCACCACCCACACTAAGGCACCACCTTAAGGTCACCAAAAGTGAACTTACCATTCATCCTTTCCACCTTTACACAATAAAGCATATAAGAGACATAAACAATACATAAGTCACATAATCATATTAAGACCAACATGTAGGACAACTCCAAGTCATACTTGTGGAATGTGCAAGTAGCATCCCATACTACTGCTCACGCTAAGTACTCCTTTGAAGTCACCATAGACAAGGCACATTCATACTCAACAAGTCATAATACAATCCAAGTATAGCATGCATCTTCACATTAGACATATAAGTATTTAAGTCACCCATTCTTCATTAGGTTCATTAAGAACACCTTCATTCATTAGACATTAAGCCAACATTCTTATTAACATTATCATAAGAGCTCATTCATTTTATTTAACACTATAAACAAACACACCATGACCTTTCTCAAAGTCTACTTGTGCAATGCATAGATGACGTCCCATACCCCCACCCACACTAAGTAGTGCATTCTTAAGAAGCCATAGTTCATTAACATTCTTTGTGGGGGTAAACCTTAACTGACATAGACCATGTGAGCTTGACATGGAATCCCGGTGTCACCCTCACCGGATAAAGGGATTCCTACTTGCCTAAGGTGGGACTATCGATTTTATAGGTTAAGTGGATCCACTAGCTAGACCTATGTGGGCACATAGTTATAGGATAGGGAGATCCTCAACTCAAAGATGAGCAACCATCTCAAGAGATTGTTACTAGATACCCTGTCTCAACTCCCGGATGAGCATCCATCTCAATTCATATCCTCTCGGTGCTTAGCATTATTTCCTACGGAGTACATTACATTCATTATGGGATAAGAGCTTGTTATTAGACACTCCGCCTCAACTCATGGATGAGTATCCATCTCAAGCCCAACATTCATTAAATGGGATATAGGGATTGTTACTAGATACTCCGGCTCAACTCTCGGATGAGCATCCATCCCATCCCAACATTCATTCTTTCATTGGAAAGCTCATAGATTCAAAGATGAGAATAACCTTTAATCTAAGAATTTCATTATCGTTTATTAATGCAAGATTGAGAATATCCTTTCAATCAATACGTCATTAGCATTCATTAGAGTACAATTGAGAATAGCCTTTCAATAAGTACTTCATCATTAACATTATCATTGAACCACATTCATTCTTCATTCAAGTGCGTGTGTGTATGTGAGAATAGCCTTTCACATAATCATCATCATCCACATGTGTTTATAGAGAGATAATATTCAATCCTAACACACTTAGTTTCTAAATAAGATCATAACTTATTCTTTTAGATCACACACATGTTCCACATCACATTCATATATACAACATCATGATAATACTTCAATTCCTCACTCTATGCCTTTAAGGCCATGATCACAACATACAAAGTAATTAAACACCTCCACCTTTCAAGTGGATCAACATCTCTAATAAAATTCTACTACAACAAGTAATTAGGTCAAACTTGCCCTTTCAAGGCTATGATCACAAATAATCAATTCACCAACAATTCACCACAATTAGGCATAGATAATGATACAATTCAATAACCCAAAGCAATTTAGGCATAATCTATCAACATTCATTCATAATCATCAAATCCACTTCATAAGTCATAATTTAGGAATTGAGAGAAATCATGGGTTACAAGAGTATTTTCATCTTAAATCATCAATTAAACATCAATATAATCATAATTATCATTTGAAAACATTTGATGAAGGAACCCATGAGATTGACTAAAACCTTAGATTTTTCATACTTTGAAATCACCTTTGAATTGGCTCCTTGAATGAAAAGTTAGACAAGGATCAAGACTACCATACTTTGCTACTGATTCCCCATGAAAATGGAAGAAGAAACACCTTGAAATCCCCAACCCTAGGTTGAACTTGACCTTGATCTCCAATGGAGTTTCTAGAGAGGAATTTTTGGAAGGGAAGGGTTTTAATTTGGAGGACTTGAAATAATGAGGTCTAATTATGTTTTATTACTCTAAAAATATCCCAATATACTTAAAATAACCATCCAAAGACTTATTAGGAATTGGGGTGAATTTACCAATTCACCCCTACACTTGCCGCGATTTGACAGCAAGCACATGCCCCATTGACAGAACCCCATCCACGGATCGTGGATGGGTTGACGGGATGTACTGTCCATCCGTCATTGGTGGCTGTGGCCTGTTTTGGAGGACCTTGACCTACGGAGGACATCTACGGGGCGTGGACCTCTTCCGTAGGTCACCCCATTTTGGGCAGCCTCATGGTTTCCTTGGGGTCTTGGGGTTTAGACTTAGGGTCCTCCTCAAGGACCCTTAGGGTGGTCCTTAGGGGGTCGTACCTTGACGTCTAACCATTGAACACCTCACCCATGGCTCCAGACAACACACACATTAGGCTCTAGTTTCACTTATTCGTTTTTAGGGTCATTACATTATCCCCCACTTAGGAACATTCGTCCTCGAATCACACTTAAAACACATTAAGGGGTTAACGACTCAAATGAGTAGCCCAAAAAGCATGCAACATCATGAACAATGCACAAACTAGGAGGAAATATCAAGTCTACATCAATAAGCTCAAACACAATCCATGCACTTCAAGAAGGTAGGAACTACATCTACAAACTCATTATGCATCAAAACTTCGCATTCTTCATTTCATTGGAGGAACTTCCTTCTCCAAATCACATCATGCTCATCACAATATCATTAAGCACATTTAAGCAATTTTCTCATAAAAGCACATTTAGGCAAGTTCAACATTTAACCTCATGAAGCATATAAGCAACTCATACTAAATGCACATTAACATGAGGAACATAATTCATGAAAACTCATTTTCTCATTCAAACATAAACTCATTAAGAACATGCATAACATAAGGAAATCATGGAAACACAATATCACGCATGACTCCAAAAACATGAAACAAGGCAAAAAGGAACTCTTTGTCTTACGCTTAAATAGACATATAAATGAAGAGGTAAGGATATCAGAACTCTCATCAACCTTACTACTCCTCATACTATCCCCCACTTAGGAGTAAACCCAACTAAGGAACCTTAACAAGACATCCACAACTTACAAGAAACCATCAACATACCAGTGCTTTTAAACTAGGAAGATCCTCATTAAGAAACTCTTGCTCACACCAACCTTACCAACACCATTCAAGGTCTCATATGAGTCTACCACATCGGGTCTAAACTTCTTGAACTCACTACACCTCTTAAGGTGAGAACATCAACCAAGCCTAACTCATGAACATCAAGGACACTCAAAGACCTTAACATCTAGGCACATTATCCCCACTTGGGAGAAAGCTTATACTAGCTCTTTTAAACTTCACTTCTTTCCATTCTAAGGTCGGAGCAAAACATCACTAAACCTTCTCACTCATTACCCAAGGTGATTCTACACCAAGGTGAATTACACTTTTACCCCTCTTAGAGGAGTCTACTCTCTCAACATTTCAAGGCATCACTTAAACACAACTATTCATCAACTCTTTCAACATACCTCAAAACTCATCATAACCTTCTAGTAACATCACACATAACCATAAAGAAACCCATTCACACTAAAGTCAACATCAAAATCTTTCCTCTCACATCTACCATGTCACACAACCATAGTTGGCATCACAACCAACCTTTTCTCTCCCTCAACCCAAGTAACATAAACCTTTCAAGGGTCATACTCTAAAGACCATCACATAAAGAACAAGAAAGAGACATTATAGAGCTAAACTCTATGGCACGACTTGAAGAATGGAGAACCAATAGCCTCCTATGCATTATGTGGCGCGCTTCACATTATGAACAAGACTCTACTAGATGTGGTTTGAGACATCCTAAGACCAATCCAAAATCTTGTGCTCTAATATCATGTTTTTCACAACCCGGGGTACACCCCGGATGCAAAACGGCGTACTCGACCCGGAAGGGGTCTAATACAAGCCTTATAACATTCTTGAACATAAGAACATAGGAAAATAGAGAGGAATTTAAAATTTTCTTTACAATCGAAGAAATTTCGTTAAAAAGAAAGCGGAAGACTTTCTAGACTTTATATACTATGTATCAAACCAACTAAATACTCATTGAATACAACATTGGGACTTAGCCCATACAAAGGCTTAACATAAATTTAAAGACACAAAACAGAACATAATGGGTTTTGTCCTTGAAACTATGAGGACTCACCAAGTCTTCATCTTCAAGCACCTTAGAAACCTATCCTTAAAGCATAGAACACCGATATCTCCAAACCCTACACTTTGTTAAAAAGGGAGAAGAACAATGGGTTAGCACATTAGATGTACTAAGTATGGAAGCCATGCAAAAACATGCTTAAAACAAACATCTTTGTTTGAAAGTCATGATATATGTCACTTTAGTAAATCTTCATGAACATTGATAAAAGAGGCATAATATAAGTCACTACCAACATACAAGTCATTTTATCACATTAGAACATAATCATCATGTAACCCTTTATCTTCACATCAAGCTGTCACCTCAACTAACCCTCAAGCTATACCTTGTGCAATGTATGGGTAGCGTCCCATACCACCACCCACACTAAGTCACCACCTTAAGGTCACAAAAAGTGAACTTACCATTCAACCTTTCCACCTTTACACAATAAAGCATATAAGAGACATAAACAATACATAAGTCACATAATCATATTAAGACCAACATGTAGGACAACTCTAAGTCATACTGGTGGAATGTGCGAGTAGCATCCCATACTACTGCTCACGCTAAGTACTCCTTTGAAGTCACCATAGACGAGGCACATTCATACTCAACAAGTCATAACAAGGAAGTAACTCATAATACAATCCAAGTATAGTATGCATCTTCACATTAGACATATAAGCATTTAAGTCACCCATTCTTCATTAGCTTCATTAAGAACACCTTCATTCATTAGACATTAAGCCAACATTCTTATTAACATTATCATAAGCGCTCATTCATTTCATTTAACATTATAAAGGAACACATCATGACCTCTGTCAAAGCCTACTTGTGCAATGCATAGATGGCGTCCCACACCACCACCCACACTAAGTAGTGCATTCTTAAGAAGCCATAGTTCATTAAAATTCTTTGTGGGGATAAGCCTTAACCGACTTAGACTATGTGAGTTTGACAGTGAATCCCGGTGTCACCCTCACCGGATAAAGGGATTCCTACTTGCCTAAGGTAGGACCATTATTTTTATAGCTTAAGTGGATCCACTAGCTAGACCTATGTGGGCACATAGTTATAGGATAGGGAGATTGTTACTAGATACCCCGCCTCAACTCACGGATGAGCATCCATCTCAAAAGATTATTACTAGATACCCCGCCTCAACTCCCGGATAAGCATCCATCTTAATTCATATCCTCTCGGTGCTTAGCATTGTTCCCCACGGAGTACATTACATTCATTACATTAGTTCATTATGGGATAAGAGATTGTTATTAGACACTCCGCATCAACTCATGGATAAGTATCAATCTCAAGCCCAACATTCATTAAAATGGGATATAGGGATTGTTACTAGATACTCCACCTCAACTCCCAGATGAGCATCCATCCCATCCCAACATTCGTTCATTCATTGGAAAGTTCATAGATTCAAAGATCTGAATAGCCTTTCATCTAAGAATCCCATTATCGTACATTAGTGCAAGATCGAGAATATCCTTTCAATCAACACATCATTAGCATTCATTAGAGTACAATTGAGAATAGCCTTTCAATAAGTACTTTATCATTAACATTATCATTAAACCACATTCATTCTTCATTCAAGTGTGTGTGTATGTGAGAATAGCCTTTCACATAATCATCATCATCCAAAAGTGTTAATAGAGAGATAACATTCAATCCTAACACAATTATCTTCTAAATAAGATCGTAACTCATTCTGTTAGATCACATACATGTTCCACATCACATTCATATATACAACATCATGATAATACTTCAATTCCTCACACTATGCCTTCAAGGCCATGATCACAACATACAGTGTAATTAAACACCTCTACCTTTCAAGTGGATCAACATCTCTAATACAATTCTACTATAACAAGTAATTAGGTCAAACTTTCCCTTTCAAGGCTATGGTTACAAATCCTCAATTCACCAACAATTCACCACAATTAGGCATAGATGATGATATAATTCAATAACCCAAAGCATTTTAGGCATAATCTATCAACATTCATTCATAATCATCAAACCCACTTCATAAGTCACAATTTTGGAATTGAGAGAAATCATGGGTTCATATAGTATTTTCATCTTAAATCATCAATTACACATCAATATAATCATAATTTATTAGTTGAAAATGTTTGATTTAGGAACCCATGAGATTGAGCAAAAACCCTAGATTTTTCATTCTTTGAAATCACCTTTGAATTGGCTCCTTGAATGAAAAGTTAGGCAAGGATCAAGACTACCATACCTTTCTATTGATTCCCCATGAAAATTGAAGAAGATACACCTTGAAATCCCTAACCCTTGCTTGAACTTGTCCTTGATCTCCAATGGAGTTTCTAGAGAGGACTTTTTCTGAGGGAAGGGTTTTGATTTGGAGGACTTGAAATGCTGAGGTTTAATTATGTTTTAGTACTCTTAAAATATCCTAGTATACTTTAAATAACCGTCCAAAGACTTATTAGGACTTGTGGTGAATTTACCAATTCACCCCTACACTTGCGGCGATTTGACAGCAAGCACAGGCCCCATTGACTTACCCCATCCACAGATCGTGGATGGGTTGATGGGACGCTCTGTCCATCTGTAATTGGTGGTTGTGGCCTGTTTTGGGGGCCCTTGACCTACAGAGGCCATCCGCGGGGGGTGGATGGACCTACGGGGTGTGGACCCCTTCCGTAGGTCACCCCATTTTGGGCAGCCTCATGGTTTCCTTGGGATCTTGGGGTTTAGACTTAGGGTCCTCTTCAAGGACCCTTAGGGTGGTCCTTGGAGGGTCCTACCTTGACGTCTAACCCCTAAACACCTCAACCATGGCTCGGGACAACATAAAGCACCATTAAAGCTCCCACCAAACTCTAACACACACACATTTGGCTCTAGTTCCACGTATTTGTTTTTAGGCTCGTTACACTTACTATTTTAACTTATTTTGAGGGTAAATTGAGCATTATCAATTAGTTAAGTTTTTTGTAAAAATTTCTAAACATATGTTTGTTTATATTTCTCCCAGTGATGATAATCTTCAGCTTCTTTTCACTATTATGGTGAATGCACAATCTGAAACAGTTTGATCAAATTGCACTGTTGCTCTTAGAGATTTGGCTGTTATTTCCTAATCTGTTAAAGCCATAGAGATATGTATGCATGATTAGGAGATCCATCTATTTCTGTGCAGAAGAATGTTGTATTGGTTCTTTCTCAGATTATACTGAATGACAAGATGAAGGTTTGTCCGTGGATCACAGAACCCGTTCGGCGAGCACGACTTAGTCTGCCTTATGGACTTTGAATAAGGGGCCGAGGTTTTGGAACATTTGGCAGGAGACCTTCATCACTCGGTGAATTGCCGATGTGATTTGGTGACCCGATTTTCCTTGCCATTTTTACTTCAGCGTGGACATCGTAACTCAATGATTGTTCGGCGATAATCGAAGTCCATTTTGCAAATGCCGACCTCTTTGGTGAGCTCCTGCATCTCTGCCAATTTTCCCCTTTCTGAGAGGTCACTCACTGGAACTAAAGGCGATGTTCAGATCATTGGGCGCACCATCGAAGCATTCGGCAATTGTTTCATTCTCTCGCCAACTGGGCACCTAGTGAACACTCCTCGTCCCTTTGCTTTGCACATTTACATACTAGATTTTTATCTTTACTTTCTAGTTTTTATCTTTATCCTTGCTTTAATTGTGGGAGTTTCCTTTCTCTACTCACATTGGGGACAATGTTGAAGCTTTTGATGGGGGTGTGTACTTTGTTAGTGAAGTCTTCTGTGTTCTTGGACCCTTCTGAACCCTTTTTGCCACCTCCCGTGTATATAATTGTGGTTATTCTTGTGCAAATTTGAATATCGGTCTTGATTAATATCGATGACTTGAATAGTTTTCATAATCGAACAAAAATGAATATGCGGCTACGATGAGGCCAAATGAAGTTGCATAGGCAATATGTGAACTTTTTGCATCTCATTGTGACTGGATAATTATCAAAATGAGTCTCTGGTGATGAACATTGCACACTAGCGAAAGTGTGGAGTTTTGTTTGACATTGGTGTCTATGCCTTGTGTGATGAGCTTTCTGTGAACCATTTTTGTTGACACCTAGAATTTGCCCAGTTGGTTCGGTTGACTAAGTGATGTGAACTCTTGAAATGATCTTAGACAAAAATTTTAATGAGTGAAACAATTTGACATTATACCTCTTTTGTGGCCTACCTTGTGAGTGTATGATCTTTGCTTGAACACCCTTTGAGCCTTATCCTTTTCTTGGAAGAAACTTGATGAAATTGTGACCTTTCTTTATCCCTTCACCCATAATCCTCATAAAGTGTGGTTTGCTTGAATAGCCACCTTAGGCCAAAAGCCTAAGTTGGGTGTGTTGTGAAAAGAGAAGGTAAACCAAGAAATGTGAATGACTTCCCCTCTACCCATGATTTTGAAAAAGTGGGGTGTCCAATGTTTCATGGAAAATGAATAATGGGGTAAATTTTGAGCATGAATGAGAATGAAGAAGAAACGGAAAGGAAGTGTTGATCACACCACATTTAATGAGGATAACAACCATTGAGCCTAGATGACCATACCTTTACATTCAGCCCCGTTACAAACCTTGAAAAGACCTTTTTGATCTTGAGTGAACTGAAACAAGTGTTGGTTGGAAAATATGGGCAAACCGATGGGTGGAGTCATGCATGTGTTCATCTTTGTGAGTGTGAGTGTTGATTGTGATTCCGAAGCTATAAATTGTTGAACCTTAGTGTGTGAATAAGGAATCATCTTTGTGTGAGGGCATTTGAGTACCTTTGTTGAGATTGAACTTGCATTTGAAGCAAGTATTGAGAACTTAAGAACCTTTGATAATAGTGAGTCACAACTTGAATCTTTGAGTGCATAATTGATCCTTGCATAATTAAATTGAGTCTTATTGTGTGCATTCATGATTGAGTCTTGTGTAGCACTGTTTGAGACATTCTTTTTGAACTGCTGAACTTGAGTTTTTACTTGTGGACAAGAAAAGTTTAAGTTGGGGGTGTTGATAAGTCCATGATTTGGACTCATTTAAGCCTTTATTTGCATAGATTTTATGTCCTCAAATGCTTGATTTTTGCCAACAGCTGACATAAAACCATCGATTTCCAGGTACATGGATTGAGGAACAAAGCTAGGATAGAAATGGGAAATATAGGCAACACGAGCGAAAAAGAGAAGGAAAAAACAAGCGTGACAATCGCCAATGTCACTCGGTGACTCGCCAAGTTTCCACCCTACCGCCTAAAGTTACACAATGCTTAGGCTGAATTAGGCGTAGCTTCGGCGAGCAATAGTTCCACACGACATGTCGCCGATCGTTTCGGCGATGGATGACCAAGTCACCAAAAGTACTAATGGAAATCCAGATAAGCGCTAATGGGTGAGAGGAGAGGATAAAGGGCGAGTCACAGAATAACTCGGCGATCTCGATCCAGCTCGCCTAAAATTATGGTGGTTGAGCTAAGAATAGGTGAAAAATAAAGGTGAGATGAAGAACTGTCATACCCCGAGGCTACCCCCTAGACGCAAACATGGGACCTAGGATCACAATTGACCCCAAGCTAACCCTGCTAGCATATCATAAGCATACTTAAATAAACTGAAGTAGAGAAATACAGTGCGGAAGATAAATCATGAGATAATCTGAAATGATGGGGCATACCCATATACTAAATCTGAATATATGAAACTAAGAGTTTAAACAACAGTTGAAAAGTCAAACTCTAACACTATCGTTGAATCTAACTATGTATGAAATAGCCTCTACTGTCTAGAAATGCTGGGACATGCACCAGCTAAATCTAGTAAAACTGAAACTAAAACTAAAAGCAAGGAAAGACAATCATGTCAACCTTACTCGAAGAATGAGGACTCACCACTGATGTTGTTGAACTGGAGATCGGGAACCGATCTATGCGTGATCTGGAAGCTGAGGACTATATCATGAGAAGATGTAGCGTAGAGTATGCGTCAATACTTAAAAGGTACTGAGCATGCATGATGGAATAAATTTTAACAATAAGCCTAACTGAACCAAAGAATAATAGAAGTGATGTAATCTGAACATAATAAGGATACTGAAAATACTGAACATGAGCTAACTGAATGCAATGACCAAGTTTATAACATGCTGAGACTGAAATCTTACTGTAACTGATAGCATGGTCAATGCAATAGAATCTGATTGAACTGTGGGAGCTACTAATAACTGATATAAAACCACATGAGCTAAATGTGGAGTCCGATGTATACGCCCCATTGAGCGGACCCAATATACCCTGCCAGAGGTATAGAGGCATGACTGGCGTGATCACTAAAATGATGCCCACAGAGGGGACTTACAACCTACGGGGTACGTAATTCTGGGACTTGCGGGTGACTGATCCTAGTCCACTCGGTATTAAGCTTTCCAAATTGATTATGTCATTTAGCAATTTATAACTGAAATACTCTAATACTGGATAGCTCAAAATACTGACATGCTAACTAAAAATGCAGCATTAATGTACTGATAATGAAACATTCATAACTGGAGCATGTATAACTTAATAAACTAACCCAACATGTGCAATTCATGAACTAAAACAACTACATAGCTAGGGTTCTGAATTTATGAAGGAATTTATGCCTAAACCATATGAAAATCATGAAAATCTGATTAGGAACATTAAAGTAACTAATTTATACTCATCTGCTGAAGTTCTAGAAACCCTAGGTCTTGATAATATTAAAGGAATCAAGAATCTGACTGAATTCTAGGGACCTAATAGGTGAAAGGAACCACCTACTAATGAAATCTCACATACTTGGTGATGAAATTTACGGAGAAATCCTTCGATTTCGAGGCTGGAACTGAAGAAAACTTGTTGCGTTCTTGGAGGGGTTTGAGTCACCTGTTTCTTCTCTCTTCACACTAGTTTGGATGATTTTAGGTGAATAAATGTTTTGGTTATGTTCTAACTAGGTTATTAGGCTTAATTTGAGTAAAACGACGTAGTTTAGAGGTTAAACGACGTAGTTTAGAGGTTAAACGACGTAGTTTAGGTGCCCAACACATAGGGGAAAGGACCAAACCGACCCTAACTTAATTTTGTCGAAGGCCACCCATGGAGGGACCTACGGTCCGTGGGTTGATCTACCAATCATTGGTCAAGTCTGCTCGACAGGGCTTCACTAAAACGCACATAACTTTTTATTCAGAGATGGGAATTTAGCAAACTCGGTGGCGTTGGAAAGAGTATTCAATTAACTATCAATATGTGGGTCATGGGCCACCTAATTCCTTTTGTTCTATAAGTGATGACCATTTGAAGTTGATACATCAACAATTTCCCTATAACTGGCTGGGTCCTTACCTACGATCTGTATGTCCAACCACAAACCATACTGGTCGACTGTGGGTGGGATCAAAGACTAATAAGATGTGGGCCTTAACGACAAAACCCCACATACGGTCTGTGGTCCTACCTACGGTCCATGGGTTGTTCTGTTGGTACTGGCACCACTTTTTCTGAAAAGTAGGATTTTCTTCGTTTTGAGATCCGAGGTGTTACAATATCTCCCCTTTGGGAACATTCTTCCTTGAATGAAGACTAAACTAGATAGAGATGGAGGGAAAGAGCTGCAGCCCTACCACTAAACATTGGAAACCAATTTTTGACTGAACTAAGTTCCAAGAAAATGAAAATACGCTGAAAATACAAGTACAAACTGAATGAACATGATACTAAGACTGAAACTACGCATGAATGACTGAAAAACTTAAGAGGAACTATTACCTCAAGCTGTAATGGAATCGGAAGGAAGAGGTGAGGATACTTAGCCTTCATGGCTGCTTCTCCTGCTTAAGTAGCTCCGTCTACGGACTGACTTCTCCACTAAACCTTAATTGAAGTGAATTCTTTGTTCCTCATCCTTCGAACATGACGATCAAGGATTTCAACTAGTACCTCTTCATAGGTGAGATTATCCTTCACAGCCACACTTTCTAAAGGTATAATAGATGCTGGATCACCCACACATTTCTTCAACAACGAAATGTGAAAAATCGGGTGTACTTGCTGCTAGTTCTGCTGGCAACTCTAACTCATAAGTCACTTTACCAAATCTTTTTAAGATCTTGTAAGGGCCTACATATCTAGGACTGAGCTTCCCTTTCTTGCCAAATCTCATCACTCCCTTCATAGGTGAGACTTTCAGAAAAACCGAATCATCAACTTGGAGCTCTAAGTCCTTTCTCCTTACATCTGCATAGGACTTCTGGCAGCTCTAGGCTGTCTTAAGTCTATCTCTAATGAGTTGCACTTTCTCCATAGCATTATGAACTCAATCTAGCCCTATCAAGACTGCTTCACCTGCTTCAAACCAACCAATTGGAGATCTACATCTACGCCCATACAATGCCTCATAAGGGCCATCTGAATGCTGGAATGGTAACTAATATTGTAGGTGAACTCTATAAGAGGGAGGTGATCATCCCAACTACCCTTGAAGTCGATCACACAAGCTCTCAACATGTCCTCTAAGGTTTGAATGGTACGCTCTGCCTGACCATCCGTATGTGGATGAAATGTTGTGCTAAGATTAACCTGAGTACCAAGACCTTTCTGAAATGACTTCCAAAAATGAGAGGTAAACTGAGGACCTTTATCTGAGATGATAGACAAAGGAACCTCATGCAACTATCTCATTGATGTAAAGGTTGGCGTAGTCCTCTGTCGAGTCTGTAGTCTTAACAGCCAAAAAGTGCGCAGACTTAATGACTCTATCAACTATCACCCAAATGGAGTCATACTATTTGCGAGTACGAGGTAAACTTGTAATGAAGTCCATGTTGATCACTTACCACTTCCAAGTAGGAATGTTGATCTCTTGAGTCATACCTCCTGGTTTCTGATGTTCTACTTTCACTTGCTGGCAATTAGGGCACTTAGCCATAAAATCCGCTATATCCCTTTTCATACCATTCCACCAAAAGACTTCCCACAGATCACAGTACATCTTAGTGGTGCCTGGATGAATAGAATATATGGAGTTATGGGCTTCTGCAAGAATCTACTGTCTCAACTCACCCACCTTAGGCACACATAATCGACCCTAATAGCGAAGCACACCATCTCCCCTTTGGGAGAAAACCTCAACTCTCTGCTAATGGACTGCACCTTTTAGTTGAAGCAATATTGGATCATTGTCTTGCTTTTCCTTAACCTCTACTACCAATGAAGATTCTGACCCATTCTGAATTGTTACACCACCATATGATATACTCATAAGACGAACTCCCAAGCGAGCAAGTCTTTGAACCTCCTTCACTAGTTCTATTCTTTCTTCCTCAACATGTGCTAAACTACCCATAAATAGTGTGCTAAGAGCATCTGCTACTACATTGGCCTTACTCGGATGGTAATGCACACTAATATCATAATCCTTGAGGAACTCAAGCCATCTTCTCTGGTGAAAATTCAACTCCTACTGGGTGAACACATACTGAAGGCTCTTATGGTCTATGAACAAATCTACATGAACACCATACAAGTAGTGTCTCCAAATCTTAAGTGCAAACACCATTACTGCAAGCTCGAGGTCATGAGTTGGATAGTTCTTCTCATGCACCTTAAGCTGTCTAGAAGCAAAAGCTATAACCTTACCTCGCTGCATCAACAGACAACCTAGGCCGACTCTAGATGCATCACAATAGATCACATACCCGTCTGAACCCTCTGGTAGAGTCAAAATCGGAGCTGTAGTCAACCTAGTTTTCAGTTCTGTGAAGCTCTTCTCACAATCATATGACCACTGAAACTTGACCTTTTTTCTGAGTCAACTTAGTCAATAGAGAGGCTATGGATGAAAATCCTTCCATGAACCTTCTATAATAACCCGCTAGACCCAAGAAACTTTTATATCTGTAGGAAAGGTAGGTTTGGGCCATTGTTTCACTACTTTTATTTTTTGAGAATCCACTCGAATCCCTTCGCAAGACACTATATGCCCAAGGAAAGCAACTGACTGCAACCAAAACTCACATTTGCTAAACTTCGCGAATAACTAGCGATCTTTGAGAGTTTGCAGGACAACCCTCAAATGATTCTCATCTTCTTCCTCATTCCTAGAGTAAATGAGGATATCATCAATACATACGATAACAAACAAGTCCAAATACTGCTTGAACACTCTGTTCATCAAATCCATGAAAGTTGCAGTAGCATTGGTTAGTCCAAATGACATAACTACAAATTCATAATGACCATATCGAGTTCTGAAGGCTATTTTCGAGATTTCACTATCTCTGAATCTAAGCTGATGGTAACCGAATCTGAGGTCTACCTTTGAGAAATGACTAGCACCCTGAAGTTGGTCAAACAAGTCATAAATCCTAGGGATAGGATACTTATTATTGATTGTGACTTTGTTCAACTGTTGATAGTCAATGCACATTCTGAGAGAACCATATTTCTTTTTCACGAACAACACTGGGGAAATACTGGGTCTGATGAAGCCCTTATCTAGAAGGTCTTTCAACTGCTCTTTCAATTCCTTAAGCTCAGCTGGAGCCATTCTGTAAGGAGGAATAGAAATGGGCTGGGTATCTCGAAGGAGATCAATTCCAAAGTTGATTTCCCTTTCTAGAAGAACTCTGGAAAGATCTTCTGGAAACTCATTCACTACTGGGACTGACTCAAGAGTTGGGGTTTCGGAGCTAGAATCCTTAACCCAAACTAGATGATAGAGATAATCCTTAGAGATCATCTTTCTGGCCTTGAGGTAATAAATGAATCGACCCATAGGCATTAAGCTACTGCCCTTCCATTCTGAGATTGGTTCGTCTAGAAACTGAAAAGGAACGATCCTAGTTCTACAATCAATTGAGGCATAACAGGAATGTAACCAATCCATGCCTAGAATGATATCAAAGTCTACCATTTCTAACTCTACAAGATATGCTGAGGTGACTTTCTGAGAGACTATGATTGGGGAATTTCTGTATAACCGTCTAGCTATATTTGGGTCACCGACTGGAGTAGAGACTGAGAAGGGTTCTGAGAGAGTTTCTGGACTGACACCGAATTTTACTTCTATATAGGGAGTTACAAAAGACAAAGTAGCCCCTCTTGTCTTTCGACTGAGTGTACCATATGTGAGCCACATCCTTAAGCTGGTAGGATGCCTACTCAACCCTACCATTACCAGTTACTTGCATCAATCCAAAGATTTTCTTAACCTCATCTATGAAGTTTTAGGGATCCTCACCAATCTGCGATCCTAAGAACTCAGGCGGATTCATCCTAACGAAGTCACGAACCTTGGCTTCCACTGATCCACCACTAGCATTTGCAGGAACTGGAACCTTCGTGTTGTTCTGATTAGTCATACTCTGAGCCAAAAGCTCAATGGCGTTCCGAAACTCAACATTTGAAAATTTCTGATCCGGGACTAGAGGAGCTCCATTAGCATTTCTTGCGTAAGCTCTACAAGGAGGCATGACTTTGAGCACATAATGACGGATTAGAATGAGGAAATTGGATCATACCTCACGCACGATAAGAGTAACAAAGAGAGCAAAGTTTTCCTAAATCACTTAATAGCCTCCTTCTCATTATATGTGGTGCACTTCATACCCATGAAAAGGAGTCTACTTAATACGACTTTCCAGACATCCAAGGACTCTTAAACCTAGTGCTCTCAAACAAAGTTTGTCATTCCCCGAGGCTACCCCCTGGATGCAAACACGGGACGTAGCAGCACAAATGACCCCAAGCTAACCCTGTTGGCATATCATAAGCATACTTAAATAAACTACAGTAAAGAAATGCTGTGCGGAAGCTAAATCATGAGATAATCTGAAATGATGGGCAATACCCATATACTAAATCAGAATATATGAAACTAAGAGTTCAAACAAAAACTGAAAAGTCAAACTCTAACACTATAGCTGAATCCAACTATTTCTGAAATAGCCTCTACTGACTATAAATGCTGGGACATGCCCTAGCTAAATCTAGCAAAAGTGAAACTAAAACTAAAAGCAAGGAAAGACAATCATGTCAACCGTCCTCGAAGAATGAGGACTCACCAATAATGCTACTGAACTGGAGATCGGGAATCAAATTATGTGTGATCTGGAAGCTAAGGACATGAACCTACATCACGAGAAGATGTAGCCTAGAGTAGCGTCAGTACTTGAAAGGTACTGAGCATGCAAGATGGACTAAAGCTGAACAGTAAGCATAACTGAACCAAAGCATAATAGTAGTGATTTAATATGAACATAATAAGGGTATTGAAAATACTGAGCATGTGCTAATTGAATGCAATGACTAAGTTTATAACATGCTGAGACTGAAATCTGACTGTAACTGATAACATGGCAATGCATTAGAATCTGATTGAACTGTGGGAGTTACTAATAACCAATATAAAACCATATGAGCTAAATGTGGAGTCCGATGTATACTCCACATCGAGCGGACCCAATATACCCTGCTAGAGGTTTAAAGGCATGACTGGCGTTATCACTAAAATGATGCCCACAGAGGGGACTTACAATCTACAGGGAACGTAGTTCTGGGACGTGCGGGTGACTGACCCTAATCTACTCGATATTAATCTTCTCCCAATTGATTATGTAATTTAGCAATTTATAACTGAAATGCTCATATACTGGATAGCTCAAAATACTGACATGCTAACTAAAAATGCAACATTACTGTACTGATAATTAAACACTAATAACTGGAGCATGTATAACTGAATAAACTGACCTAGCATGTGTAATTCATGAACTAAAAGAACTACATAGCTAGGGTTTTGAATTTATGAAGGAATTTATACCAAACCATACTAAAATCATGAAAATCTAATTAGGAACATTAAATTAACTAATTTATTCTCATCTGCTAAAATTCTAGAAACCCTAGGTCTAGATAATATTAAGGGAATCAAGAATCTGACTGAATTCTAGGGACCTAATGGGCGAAAGGAACCCATTAGTGAAATCCCACATACCTGGTGACAAAATTCACGGAGAAATCCTACGATTTCAGGGGTGGAACTGAAGAAAACTTGTTGCGTTCTTGGAGGGGTTTGAGTCACCTGCTTCCTCTCTTTTTGCTCTAATTTGGACGATTTTAGGTGAATAGAGGTTTTGGTTATGTTCTAACTAGGTTATTAGGTTTAATTTGAGTATAATAGCGTAGTTTAGGGGTTAAACGACGTAGTTTAGGTGCCCAACGCATAGGGGAAAGGACCAAAATGGCCCTAACTAAATTCTGTCGAAGGCCACCCATGGAGGGACCTATGGTCCATTGGTTGATCTACCAACTGTAGGTAGGGGTCGTCAGTCAAGTCTGCCCGACAGGGCATCACTAAAATGAGCAGAACTTTTTAGTCGGAGATGGGATTTTAGAAAACTCGGTGGCGTTGGAAAGAGGATTCAATTATGTATAATTAGGTGGGTCATGGGCCACCTAATTCCTTTGTGCTAAGAGTGATGACCATTTGAAGTTGATCCATCAGCAATTTCACTCTAATTGGCTACTGACCCTTACGTACGGTCAAACCTACGTTCGTAGGTCTAACCACAGACCATACTGGTCGACCGTGGGTGGAATCAGAGACTATTAAGAATTGGTCCTTAATGACAAAACCTCACATACGGTGCGTGGTCCTACCTACGCTCCGTAGGTGGTTTCGTTGGTACTGACACTAGATTTTCTGAAATCTAGGATTTTCTTCATTTTGAGATCCGAGGTGTTACAAGAACCATCGGCAAGTCGCCGAACAGTTGGCGAAGTCCAACTTACCTCGCCGATTGGTCCAAAACAGCCTCACATCGAATTTGCATAAACTGATTTTTGGAGGAGAGAGAAGGCATTCAGAAATGTGAGGAACAAAAGATTGATAGTAAAAACACTACCATTGTGGATTTCAAGGGATTTTTGCAAGGGTTTTCGTTAAAATTTTGTAATAGAGAAGATTGTTGTTGATTTTAACTTCCGGATTTCATTTACCCAGCTATAGAAAACTTGGCAGATGTTGATTTTCCTCTTTTTGCTATGATTTGCTAAAACCCTCTTCTTGGGGTTTTGACCATATGACCAATTGTTGATTTTTACTAAGTGGGTGCCATTGATTTGCGAATAATGGTGTTAATTTAAAATGGGTATTAATTGCTACTGCGTTTTGAGGTCGTCTTGCATGATTAGTGTAACAAGTTCAGTGTTTTGTGCTTGCTTGAGAGAGAAGTGCAAAGCCAAAGTAGCAAATTTAGCATCCTTAGTAGTGGGTCACCATGATTTCAGCTTGAGAAAGTGAAACATAGGATAAATCCTTTGTATCTAGCTCGAGAGAATGAATTTGATAAGGACGAGGGCTGGGCATCTTCCAAATAGTGTTGAAGTTTGAAAGAATTTGACAAAGATAAGGTAATTGTTCGAGAGAAAATTGCTTTACATATAGTCTGACCTACCCATTACAATTTATCCCATTGTGAGCATCGATGTTCATCCACTAAGTTAAATTCAATAATTGGTTGGTCAATTACCCAAGTGTTATCTCAATATTTGATCGTTTCGTGTTAAGTGCTAAATTGGATTGATAATCACAACTTGAAATTTGAAGCTTAAACAAAAAAGGTGCAGTAAATATTCAGATGAAGAGATTGTTGTCAAACTTTCATAATTGAATTCACAGGAAAAGCTACTCTCTGTGGGATCAACCCCAACTCATTTAGTTGGGTTTTATACTGACTAACGATCGTTGACACTTGAACTGGATGAAGTGTCCTTGTAACATTAATCATAGTGCAATAAAAAATCTTACAAGATTGATACCTTGTGTGCAAGTTGGTGTAAAAGGGACTAAGGGAATGCTTTTAAGTTTATTGTTTCCATTTGGTTGCTTGTTTTCCTAAACTCTTTTCCTTTTTCTCTTCATTTCCATTTTGCAGCTTACTGGGCACATATCATCGCTTGTGCATCACTTGAAGCTTATCTTGGATGGTCTGATTTTTCTCCTTCACATTAATAGCACTGATAATATTTCAGACTTATTTTCTTTGAATCAATACATAACAAATGAAATGACAAAGATCTACTGCTTGTGGGTTTTGATGTTGACTGTAGTGAGTACTCTCAGATATCGAATTCCTACCCATAGTATCTACACTCGCACTCACTTATACAAAAGTGAACCTTGAACTCTGATTTATTACCTTGGAGTGTATACTAATTGCAGCTTCTACTTCCTTTTACTGAAGGTCATCCAGTAATTTGACACAAATGGCTGGAAAATTGTGAAGCAAACATTAAAATTTAAATCATTATATTAGTGTTTCAATTTCAGTCAATATTATATGAGTTTTTCTCATGTCTGTCCAAACTTCATTTTGAATGTAATTCCTTTCCTTATGTCATAAACAATTGCTAGGAGATTCTACTACTGTTGTTTTTGAAAACTAGTTGATTTTATCTTATCATTTTTGACTTGATCCTTTCTCTTTTAATTCTAAAGCCGGCTGAATTGTGAGTTTTTGTACCTGTTAAAATCTTTGTACTATGTGATTTCTGCAATACTTTCTTCAAGTTTGTGCTAATGAATTCTTGGTGCTCCTTTCCATTCACAGGAAAAAAGAAGAGCTCATTGATGCACAATGTTGCCTAGCTCATGATCTTGGAGAGGACTTCACCATTTTTATTCCTTTTATTCACAAGCTTATGGTTTAACATAGGTTGCAGTTCTGCATTGATTTTTGGGGTTCTCCCTATCACTACTATGACATTATAAAGTCTTATATTGCTAAGGAATTTGTTCTTGATACGATAATTTTTTATATACAACACAAGGAATTTGAAGAAATCCAGGGACGATTGGAAAAATGCGAGCCATTGATTTTTGGAAGCACCACAACTCAGAGATTATATTGGTGGTTGCCAGTTGAGGTCATCAATGATCCTTTAGGTGATGGAGAGAGTGGACTCTACGAGGTTGGGATCGACATGCAGAAACAACTCGAGATAAGAGTGATACAATTCAATGAGTCCCTCATATTCACTTTTGATATTTGGACTGTGAGAACACAATCACATTTTCAATTGGGGGTGTCTCCCTTATAGTCATTTTGTTGATTGTTTCTTTATATAGTGATTGTGCCCTTGTCGGGCGTACTTTTCTTTCTTTGTTATGGATTGGTGTATCCTTGTCGGGATTTGATATTGTGGATGTTTCTGTTGATATTGTGTTGGATTGGTCTATTTTAGTTTTTGATTTGTAGTTTGTAGCTTCTTTGTTTTTGTTTTGATAATAAGATTTGGATTGACGATACCCTATGGTGATAGAGGGTGATGACTTTCTTAAGGGTAAATCGTTGATTGCTTGTGAGTGTTTGATTGTGGTGAAGTTTGAGTAGCTGTTCCCAAATAGATGCATGAGGTTGCCTGAAGATGGGTTGGTTGCCGACTTTCTTAAGGGAAAAATCGTCATCTTTTTGGGAAGATTTTGACTTGGTTGGTATAAAAGCATAGTAATACATGTGAATAGTGTTGAGCATACCTATCCATTTTTATAAGGTTGAGTATGTTATGAATGATTTTATGACCACTCTTACAATCTTTTTTTGACTTTTGATTCGTTAGCGGTTAAAATGTTCAATGCTACTTGTATTTTGAAAAGGAAATATGATTTTGAACCATCTTGATTGATTTTCAGGAAATGTGTGGTGAGTTGTTGAACAATGCCTTGTGTTCGCTTTTGTCACCTAGAACTTGCCCGGTTGGTCTTGAAATGTTGGTCTTGATTGAGTTTGGTTGGAGAAATGATCTTAGGCTTTCTTTGATGTTCTTGAAGTCCACTTGCCCTAAAAATCTCACCTTTGTACTAAATATATCCTTAGTTGTTCCCTTTAAGCGTAATCCTTTTATGGGAAATCACATTACAAGCCTTATCCTTTTTGAAAATGTAACCCTGTTTTGAACCCTTACCTCCTTTTAACTTGAGGATGTGAAAGTTGAGGCTAATAGCCTAAGTTGGGGGTGTTATGGGAAATTAACTGAAGGGATTCTTACCTCAGTAGGGCTTGATTTAAAAAAAAGAGAAGAGAGAAATTGAAGGATGGATGGAAAGTCTTAAAGAAAGAAAGAACTTTGAAAAAGAAAGAAAGAAAGAAAATGAATAAATAAGACTTTAATTCTCCAAAAGTTGAAAATGGTTGCATGTGGGGCATCTAGAGTTGAAATAAGAAAAGAAAAAATGAAAAGTAGTTTGGAATGTGCATGGGTTTGAAAAGTGAAGAAAAGTGGAGAAAGTTGAAAATGATGAGTTATTGTGTAGTGTTCAAGGATGATGTAGTCACTTATACCTAAATAAATTTCCTAACCTTCCCTAAGCCTACAATACAAGCTTAACAAAGACCTTTGAGATTTCTAACTAAATGGAATTGAGTCAATGTTGATTGAAAATATGGGCAAGCCTATGGTGTGACATTTGTGTGGATGAGATAATTTTTGTGAGTGTGAGTGTTGCATCTTTTCCCCTTGTCTTGTTTATATGTGTGTGTGGTTTTGGGATACTTCTTTCTTGTGAGGGCATGTAAGATGAAAAAGTGGTGATTTTGAAAATTCCCTATTGAGTCAAGTGAGCATATGAAAGAGTTAATGAGTTGAGTCATTTCTTAAGTTTGAGTTGTTGTCACTTAAATGATTCTTTATTTTCGAAAATGTTTCATGAGAATGAGAGGATTTCTTTTGTGAAAAGTTTGCATGTGGACTATTTATTTGTTAGTACCAACTGAAGCCATTACCTTTGTGCTTGATTGAAAATGGGAAATTGATTTATGGTCTGTTTTGAAATAAGAACCTCTTGTTTTTTCTCTCTTTACTTTAGGACAAAGAATGTTTCTAAGTTGGGGATGAGTGGTGGATTTCCACTCATTTGAGGTTCTTTCCGTAGTTATTTAATCTTGGTTTAGTTTAGAAATATGTGATTTTAATTGTGTTTTTTCGGATTTGCACGAATATGAAATGGAGAGTTGACTTAGGAGATATTTGAAAAAACAAGTGAACTTGAGACAAAAAGAGGTCAAGAACTGAAAATGCAATTTCTAGCAGGGAAAGTACGCTTCACGAATGCACTTGAAGAAACCAAGTGAACTTTATCTGCCTATTTGAATGTCTTCATTTAGGGGAAGAAGTTTGCGAAACCTGAATTCAAATCATACATTGAGAAGTTTGAAGAAGGGTTGAAAAAATTTGACATTGAGAGGAAGGAACTAGAACTTACTGCCAAGAATACTCAAAGCCATCAATAGAAACTGGAGAGTGGAAGCATCACGATTACTGAAAAAGAAGAGGAAATCGGTGAATCTGAATTACTGGTGCCTACACTATATCATAAACTCTGGCACAGTCCTGCAACAATTTATATTTTCCTTAATCTCGTAGCGCAGTGCCTTGTTTGAAATACTTGAGCCCATCCTGACTACTAAATCTTCGGTAGGTCTTCGAGCAAGTAAACTTGCATGTAGGGTAAGCATTATTCCAAGCATCTATGTTCACCTATCTCCTGTTAGTGCCTTCTATGTTCTCTTTTGGGTAATTGATTGCTGTTTTAGTTTGTCTAGGTTTGTGTTATTTTTCCAAACAGTGGTGACTGTTCAAGAAAGCAACCTTTGCATCCACAGAAATAGAAGCTTTGGGGTACTCTCTAGATGAATCCATTTTTGGAAGCTTTGTGAACGCCAACTACATATTCCAAGTGGTTTTGCTCCCCCATTCTTTGTTTTCTCTAAATTTGTGGCTAATCTAGCTCACATCTTACCGTTGTATGGGCGAATAATAGTGTGGCTCTAACATAATTATGTATCTTTAAGCTGTAGAAAAGCTTGCATCTAGAACAATTACTTTTAATATCATGTTTCATATTATAACACTTTTAATTATTAAAGAAATTAGAAGTAGAATTGGGAAGCCATGTAGTCCTAATCTATTTTTGCTTGTTAGATGGACATTAAAGCTCTATTGGTAAGTTTAATTGTTTCAACGGAAAGGGATAAAACTACCTCTCACCTATGCAAATTGGTACAAAACTACCCTCAGTGTACCAACCGTACCCCAAATACCACCAACGTCAACCGTTTGGCCCATCTTTGCCCTTACTTTTAATGACTTTAATATTAACCTGAATTACCAGCTTCATGAATGATGTCTCTCCATCTTACCATTTTTAATAATAACCCCAATTACCAGCTTCATTAATGAGGTCTCTCCATCTTACCTGTCACGCCCCAAGGCTACCCCCTTGATGTAAACACAGGACTTAGGATCACGAGTGACCCCAAGCTAACCCTGAAGCTGGCATATCATAAGCATACTAAAACAACTGAATAAAGAGATACTATGTGGAAGCTAAAACATGAGATAACTTAAAAATGGGGAATACACAATACTGATATGAATATATATAAAACTTCTAAGAGTTTAATGATACTGAACAATCACTCAAAAACTAAAGCTGAATCTATCACTATGTCTGAAAAAGCCTCTACTGACTAGAGTTGCAGGGACATGCCCCCAACTAACTCTTGAAAAACTGAAAATTGAAATAAAAGACTGAATATGAAAAACATGTCTATTGTTCCTGAAGTATGAGGACTCATCACTGAAACTGCTAAAAATGGATCGGGAACTGATCTATGTGTGATTTGACTGCTGAGTACCTGAACCTACATAATGAAAGGATGTAGCGCAGAGTATGCGTCAGTACTTGGAGTGTACTGAGCATGTAGAATATAGAATATAGCTAAACAAATATATAAGCTGAACAAATGTAACTGAGCAATAACATAATCTATACATAAACATAAATACTGAAATATAGTTGAAAACTGAGCTAAATGCAATGACCAAGTACTAACCATGAACTTAACATGCTGAGACTAAATACTGAAGTATAATTCAAAATCTGGTCAATTGCACTAAATTTTGACTGTGGGAGGTACTATTAACCGACATAAAACTATGTGAGCTAAACGCAGAGTCCGATGTATACGTCCCATCGAGAGGACCCAATTTACCTTGCCATGGGTATAAAGGTATGACTGGCCCAACAGAGGGGACTTATAAACCTACGGGGGCATGTAGTTCTATGACTATGAGGGTATGCCGAACCCTAGTCCAACTCGGTGCTAAGCCTACTCCCAATTGGAAATGTGTATGACACAACATAACTGAAATACTTAATTAGCTCAATATTTTGACATGCTAACTGAGAATGCAACATTTATGTACTGACAATGAAATATTCGAAATCTGAGGCATGTGTATCTGTTTAACTGACCTAGCAAGTGTAATTCATGAACTAAGAGAATCTACACAACTAGGGTTCTGAGTTCCATGCAAAGGACTAAGAAACGATTCCACGAAAACATGATAATTTGATTAAGAATACTATATCAGCTAAATCACAACCATTCCTAAGGTTTTAGAAAACCCTAGGTCTAAACAAGATATAGGAATCAAGATTCTGACTAAATTCTAGAGACCTATGGATGAAAGGAACCCACTAGTGACATCCCACATACCTGGTGATGAAATCTATGGAGAAATCCTTCGATTTCGGTGTTGGAACTGAAGAAAACATGTTGTGTGTTCTTGAGGAAACTGGCACCTCTTTCTTATCCTTTTGTTCTAAATTTTGGTGAATAAAGGTTTTGGTTAAGTTCTGACTAAATCACTAGGCTTAAACTGAGTAAAATGACGTAGTTTAGGTTTCTAATGCATAGTGGAAAAGACCAAAACGACCTCACTGAAAATCTGACGAGGGCTTTTCACGGACCCTATGATGGACCGTCAAAGAGACCACAACCCATCAAGTGGGTCGTGGTTTGCTGGCCAGTGACTACTGGTTCAGGACCCTTCCCTCTACGGCCCACTTCACAGACCGTGAAGGCCACCGTGGTCCTTCACTCGGGTTGGGGGCATGCTGGCTCAAGATGACGGACGCCACCACGACTCATCATCAAGACCACAGCCCGTGGAGGGCACCGTGGTCTGATGTTTGGGCCTGGTTGGTTCTGCCTGGCTTACATGAGCCTCCCCACAGCTCGTGGGGTGGTCCACCCACCCATGAGCCACGGGTAGGTCGACGGACCATGGTTCCTTTCACGGTCTGTGAACCCTGTCGTGGTTCACCAATTTCTATTGTTTTCTGCTGCAAGTCCAAGTCTAATGTCCGAGGTGTTACATTACCATTTTTAATATTAACCCTAATTACCAGTTTCATTAATGATGTCTCTCCATCTTACCGTTAATTTTTTTTAGCAGCTACTAACATATTTCATCACCGTAACCCATATCTACAGGAATATCTTGCTCCTGAGATACTATCTTATCATTCAATGCATGGGACAGTTGTATTTGAGGTTATTAAGCATTTGCTAACCGTGTTAAACAATAACGGTGCAGATGTTGCATATTTTTTCCTAGAGGAACTAAAAGGGTGAGCATCACTACTTGTTAACTGAGATGATTCCTGCTTTATTTTTGTCACTTGACAGGCCGGCCTTCCAATTTCTAGTGAACTTTTTGATGAAATTGCAGAAAAAAATCTTACTTCAAAATTTGATAATGATATTGTTAAAATGTTGGTTGATTGATTGTATAAAAAAAGGGATCCCGTGCATGAAGCATCCTCATTCACGCTGGGTCAGGGGAAGATCCACACTTAAAGAAAAGGAGAGGGGGTGGGGTGTATGTATGTAAGTAGCCTACACTGACCCAAGCATTCCACTGCTTGGTCTCGTGACCTATAGGTCAGTCACACGGACACAACTTTACCATTGCTCCAAGGCTTTCTATTGAAATATTGGTATATATTATTATTGTTCATCGGGGTGTGTTTGAGTTGGTTGTGGTTATAATTCAAGGAGCTAGGATTGGCAAATGTCATACTTATAACAAAGATGCATATCCTTGTTTGCTATTTCACCCCGAAAGATGCATATCATTATACGTTGATTCTAGCCCACTTGAGATAAACACTCAATCCCGGTTGTTTATTGGTTATAGGTCAAATCTTAAGGCATCAGCAGATAGATCTAAGGTAATATTTCATGGTACGACTATGTAGAGAGAAGCAAAAGTATGATGACGAGGTCGTGCTCAATGAGTAGAGCTTGGATTTGATATGATTTATTCTCAAAGAAGCATCATCTGATCAATTGGAGCTTAGTTCTATTTTCCATAGTGTTATTATTAATAAGCACTTTCTTTGCTTGTCTAATTTTTCTTCGTACTCCTTCATATTGGCATAAATATCACCATACTCAGTTCAGGACCACTTGCTAAGAGTAGAAGTCAACCTTTTCAATTTCATATGAAAAATCCACATAGGGCTGCCAGTGACTTCTCTGTTCCAGCAATCTTTTACAATGCTCAAGAAAGATTTATTCTCCACCCAACAATGGAAAAACTTAAAAGTGTTTGATGGAGCCATGTTGTCTCTCAGCCATTTGAAGAAGTAAATGGCAATGGTCTGAGCCAACATATGGCAGATGCGAAACAATAGATAGAGGTATGAGTTCAAGCCATTTGTCATTCACCATGGCTCTATCAAGCCTTCATCTAGATCCATTTGGTTACACCATGTGATCTTCTGGCCATGAAATCACAAATTAGTAAGGCCACAAGCTTCTATGACACCAATAAAATCAAAGCTTTTCTTCATTTTATAGGGAATGCCACCTAGTTTCTCTTCAGGATCAGTATTTACATTAAAATCACCTTATAGTACACCATAAAATGTCTCTATTAGCATAGTGAAGTAGTCTATCCCAGAGAGGTCTTCTTAGGTGTTGTTTGGATTTGGGATACACCACAGTAATGAAATGAGTAATAGGATTAGTATCATGACTGATCTCACAAGTAATTTTTTGGTCATCATATTCCAACACTTTTCATTCTACTTCCTAATTCCAGAATAGTCAAATATTTCCATTCTGATTCAAGTAACTTTATCCATGCCGAAGGAGATCCTACCATTGTTAAGGTTTGAGTTATCAGTGAATGGTTCTAGAATAACCACCATTGGCAACTGTTGAATTTTGATGAGATTTTTAACTCTTTCCATGACTCCTTGGGTATTGATACTCCTAGCATTCCATATAATTTTACTAATCATTAATAACCTTGACTTGGGGATCTTGTAAGTTGTCTGCTAGTATTGACAGAAGTGCTGGCACTATTTTGCTTGGTGAAGTGAGTTTTCCTCTTATGATTTCTAGGAGATAATCCTTCTTTTTCAGCAACCTGGTGGACTTCTTCCTGCTGATCTCTATCCAGTGTTGATATGAAAGCTTTAATAAGATGTGCACTTTTTCTTCTTCCTCATCATCCTCTTCAATCGTTCAGTGTCTTGATCAAATTCATCCTCATAGTGCAGTACATCATAATCGCTACTACTGTCTGGAGGTTTTGTATGAATGGTCTTGAGAGAACATAGAGCATTAGGATGTTGGGGAGATGTTTCTTTAGTTTGGAGAGGAGTTATTTCCAAACCAGCCAGCTCATTAACTAGGATAATTTTTTTCATTGATTGTTGTTGTGCAACCTCCTCCTTTTCTTTTCTTCTCTTTATTGCATCTCTTTTCTTTTTACTGAGTTGGGACTGAGACTTATTATTAAGAGGTTTAGTAGTTTCTCCATACCTGTTCTTGGTAGGTGTGTTATTATTTGCAGGTTTACCTCATGGCTGTACATTATGATAACTGGATTGAGCGTGCTGAAGTTTGTTGATTTCCTGGTACCCTGTTTGGTTACTATTATTTGGTTCCATAGACTGGATACAAGTAACAACCTTACGTCTTAGCTGATCTTCCTTCTGAAGCTCTTTTTTTTTTCAAGTTTTGACTTGGTAGGACCTTTTAACCTCTGATTTTGTACCTGATTTCCCCCCAATGATTTCAACCATTTTCTGAGAATTTACCATCATCTGAAGATCATTAAGTTCTGCCATATCACTCTCATTCTTAATGTTTGTGAACCCTTCTGCCTCAATTGAGATACCACATTGATCACCTTCTGAAACACTGATGTTGGCAGTTATGTTTTGAAGTTGTTCAAAATTAGTATATTGAGTAGTGGTAGTAGGGGCTCTAGAGTCTATCCTAGGGTCATTCATAAGGTTCCCATGAAAAGCATGGGACAAGTCCCCCCCTTTGGTTATCCCTTCCTGCATTTTAGTAGGTTTCTCCTTGGTCTCATCCACCACACCTCCCATAACTTCAGAAACAACCAACAACTGAAAATTATTATTAGGGGGTTCATGGGGTCTGAGGAGCATTGAGTCAATACATTGGGTTATTTTGCCATCTTTGCTCTGTTTATTTTGAGCTTTCTGATTACCATCACATGGACCTGTTTGATCAATTTTATCAAGGGAAAGGGGGGGTTGTGGGAGAGTTAAATCAATACATGACTTTTCCACCTGCTGCTCTTCAAAATTGTTTTCCTGCAAATTTAGGTTGTTCACTGGTTTGTAGACTTTATTTTGCTGACCAAGGCCTTGCCGACCCTTGTTATTTTTCCTTTTTTTGAGTTTGCCACTCATCCATTTGTTGTTTGTCCATCTCAGGTTGTGTTTGTTGCATTTGTTTTTTCGGTATCCTCAACACGTGAAACACTAGCAGTCATATGAGCATTAACCTATGGAGGAGAAGTTTTTGGAATTACCTGATTGCCGGCATCTGCAGTCTTCTTTCTCGTGAATTTATTTGCAGCTTCAGCTTCTCATCTCTTCTTATATTTTTCATCTCTTCTCTTTATGTTACAAACTTGTGATATGTGTCCTTGGTGTTTCCAATAAGAATAATACCTTGGTAGACCCTCATATTGGATGGCTTGCCATCTTCCCACAGTAATGCCTTCTTCATCAAACCCCATCCAAACATGATGAGGACTTTCTTTCGTAATGTCTATTTGCATCCTAACTTTTGACACACTCCCTCTATTTTTTGGAGAGATGTAGCATCCAAATATAAAGTTTTACCTATAGGAGATAAGAGCGCAGTAAAAAACTCTTTGTTATAGCAATGTCAAGGTAGCTCTGGTAGAGTAACCTATATAGGCACAATGGGAGTCTCTTCCTTAGGAGTGAAGGTGGGGGTATAGACTTGGAGTCTCATTAATTGACCCTCGCTGTACATCTTTTGTATGTTCCACATGGAAATATGATCTTCTTCCTTGTCCAAGTCAATATAAATATGCCTCGCAGTAAATTGAGCTATTTTTACACTACCAGTAATATTAGTCTAAAGGACAAAACTATTCCTGATAAGTTCAATTTTGGCATAGTATTGTTTGTGAACTTCCCAACCATAGTGTATTTGCATCTTGAAGCTAATTTCACCAAAAAATCCTCTCTTTTAAATATCACTGCTGGCAGGCCTTGTCTTGTAGTGAATGTAGTCGATATCTCAGTAGGGATTTCATTCTTCACTTGGTTTGCTCATAGTCTTGTCGCAAAAGTTGGATCACAATGAAAGGACCTAGTTCATGGGTCAGCCCATTTTTGGTGTTTGTGCAATGATCATGGTGTGTAAAAACTTTGGTATTATTTTCCATTTGAGATTGATGTTTCTTTTGTGGGTTGTTGGGAATATGTTTATCGAAGTTGGAAGTGAGTTTTGTGAGATCATGGGGAATAAGAGCAATAGGTTTTTCGGAGGTGGTAGATACATCTTTAGTTCTATTCTCTTCAACATTTAAAACTTTATAATTAATGGAATTGTTAAGATCGACACGAATATGATTTTGTCAAGACGAACTTGCCAGTTCCTTTTTTTTCTTTTCCAACAATCTGCATAGAAGGGGTTCATGTACTTAAATGTTGCCCAATTGTATCAGATTGCAATTTAGCTTCATTATTAACAAACATCTTGGGATCATTATGTCACGCCCCGAAGATACCCCCAGGGTGTAGACACGGGACCTAGGATCATGAGTGACCCTAAGCTAACCCTGTTGGCATATCATAAGCATACTTAAAGATAAACTGAAACAAGAAATACTGTGTGGAAGCTTAAAACATAAGGTAAATTGAAATGATGGGGAATAACCAATACTATCTGAATATATAACTGAGAAGAGTTTACGCTACTGAAACTAAACTCAAATACTAAAGTTTAAACTAACTATGCCTGAAATAAATCCTCTAACTAACTAGAGATGCTGGGACATGCCCCAACTAACTCTAGCAACAAAAAATTGAAAAGAAAAGATTAACTATAGAAACATGTATATTGTCCTCGAAATATGAGGACACACCATAGAAGTTGCTGAACTAAAGATCGGGAACCGATCTATGCGTGATCTGAATGCTGAGGACCTGAACCTACATCACGAAAAGATGTAACGCAGAGTATGCATCAGTACTTGAAAGGTACTGAGCATGCATGATAGAATAAAGCTGAAAAATATACATAACTGGACAAGGCATATAACTGAGCAATGATATAAGATGAGCATGATACTATACTGAAAATACTGAACATGAACTAACAGAATACACTGACCAAGTTTATACATGATGAAACTGAATACTGAACTGTAACTAATAACATGGTCAATACACTAGAATCTGACTGTAGGAGCTACTAATAACCGACATAAAACCACATGAGCTAAATGTGGAGTCCGATGTATACGCTACATCAAGAGGATCCAATATACCTCGCCAAGGGTATAGAGGCATGACTGGCGTGATCACTAAAACTGATGCCCAATAAAGGGGACTTAACCTACGGGGGAACGTAGTTATGAGACTATGAGGGTGACTGACCCTAGTCCAACTCGGAATTAAGCCTACTCCTAAAAGAGTGTATGAAATAAAACAAAACTGTAATAAACCTAATAGCTCGAGATTCTGACATGTCAACTGAAAATGCAACATTAATATACTGATAATGAAACATTCTTAACTGACCTAGAAAGTGTAATTCATTAACTAAATGAATCTACACAACTAGGGTTATGAGTTTCAAGCAAGAACCAAGCAATAATTCCACGAAAATATGATAATCTGATTTGGATTAGTCTAACAATTGAATCACAACATAAATCTAAAATTCTAGAAACCCTAGGTCTGAGCATGATGAAGAGAATTAAGAATCTAACTGAATTCTAGGTACCTAATAGGTGAAAGGAACCCACTAGTGAAATCTGACATACCTGGTGACAAAATTCATCGAGAAATCTTTCTCTTTCTCCCTTTTCTCGTTCAACTTGATGAATTTTAGGAGAATGAGTTGACTAGGGTAAGTTCTAATTAAGTTACTAGGCTAAAACTGTCCAAAACTATGGAGTTTAAGGGTTAAGCGACGTAGTTTAGGGGTCAAAAGCATAGAGAAAAGACCAAATGACCCCTGACTTAAAAGTTGTCGGGGCCAACGAAGGACCAGGTCCACGGACCGTGGTCCACCCTATAGTCCATCCTGGTAAGCCGTCATTCGACTTCAGAGGATAGGTTCTGCGGACCACGTTCAATAGACCTGGTCCACGGACCGTGGTTCAACTTACAGTCCATAGATCTTGGCTGTGGGTCAGGGTTTTCTGGGGATTTTCTGCAGACCACGATCCACGTACCTGGTCCACAGACCGTGGTCCCACCTAAATCTTGTAGGTCCTAGCCATAGGTCGGGGTTTTCTGCTGTTTTTCTGCAGACCACGATCCACAAATTGTGGTCCCACCTACTGCCCGTAGGTCCAGGCGTAGGTCAACTCTTGGCTGAATTTTTAGGGGGGTTTCTGGTGGGTTGTAGATGACCAACCACGGACCCCACCTGCGGTCCGTGGGTCACCCTACGGTCCATCAGTAGCACCTGCAACTTCTGAAAAGCCTGCTGGTTGGTCTTTCTAGTGTCCCGGGTGTTACATTATCTCCCCTTTGGAACATTTGTCGTTGAATGAAGTTTAAATTATGTGAATTTGGAGGGAAAGAGTTGCAAACCTTACCACTATGTGCAAAAAACTGATTTGTGACTGAACTGATTTCTAAGGTCATGCAAAAACGCTGAAAATGCAAGACCAACTGAAAGAACATGATACTAAGACTGAGTTCATGCAAGAGTAAACTGAGATACTGGAGAGGAACTATTACCTCAAGCTGGAATGGAATCGGAAGGAAAGAGATGAGGATACTTGGCCTTCATGGCTGCTTCTGCTTCCCAAGTAGCTCCCTCTACTGACCGACTCCTCCACAAAACCTTTATTGAAGCGACTTCCTTGTTTCTCAACCTTCGAACCTGACGATCAAGAATCTCAACTGGCACATCCTCATAAGTGAGACTATCCTTCACAGCCACACTTTCCAATGGTACTATAGATGCTGGATCACCCACACTCTTCTTCAACAATGAAATAGGAAAGACCGGATGCACTGCTGCTAGTTTTGTTGGAAACTCTAACTCATAAGCCACTTTACCAACTCTTTCCAAGATCTTGTAAGGGCCTACATATCTAGGACTAAGCTTCCCTTTCTTGCCAAATCTCATCACCCCCTTTATAGGTGGCACTTTCAGGAAAACTCAATCATCAACTTGGAACTCCAAGTCCCCTCTCTTTACATCTGCATAGGACTTCTGGCGACTCTGGGCTGTCTTAAGTCTATCTCTAATGAGTTGAACTTTTTCCATGGCAGCATAAGCCGAATTTGTCCCTACCAAGGCTGCTTCTCCTACTTCAAACCAACCAACTGGAGATCTACATCTATGCCCATACAATGCCTCATAAGGGGCCATCTGAATGCTAGAATGGTAACTATTATTATAGGCGAACTCTATAAGAGGAAGGTGATCATCCTAACTACCTTTGAAGTCGATCACACAAGCTCTCAACATGTCCTCTAAGGTCTGAATGCTACGCTCTGCCTGACCATCTGTCTGTGGATGAAATGTTGTGCTAAGATTAACCTAAGTACCAAGACCTTTCTGAATTGACTTCCAAAAATGAGAGGTAAACTGGTGACCTCTATTTGAGATGATAGACAAAGGAACCTCATGCAACCTAACTATCTCATTCATGTAAAGCTTGACGTAGTCCTCTGCCGAATCTGTAGTTTTAACAACCAAAAAGTGCGCAAAATTAGTAACTCTGTCAACTATCACCCAAATGGAGTCATGCTGTCTGCGAGTACGAGGTATACATGTAATGAAGTCCATGTTGATCACTTCCCACTTCCAAGTAGGAATGTTGATCTCTTGAGTCATACCTCCTGGTTTCAGATGTTCTACCTTTACTTGCTGGAAATTTGGGCACTTAACCAAAAAATGTGCTATATCCTTTTTCATACCATTCCACCAAAAGACTTCTCGCAGATCAGGGTAAATTTTGGTAGAACATGGATGAATAGTATACCTGGAGTTAGGGGCTTCTTCAAGAATCTGTTGTCTCAACTCACCCACCTTAGGAACACATAAATGACCTTGATAGCGAAGCACACCATCTCTCCAGGGGAGAAAACCTCAACTCTCAGCTGATGAACTACACCCTTGAGTTGAAGCAATATCAAATCACTGTGTTTTTTTTTCCTTAACCTCCACTACTAATGAAGATTCTGACCCATTCTGAACTATTACATCACCATCTAATATGCTCATAAGGCAAACTCCCAAGAGAGCAAGCCTGTGAACATCTTTCGCTAGTTCTTTTGTTTCTTCATCAACATGTGCTACACTACCCATAGATGACTTACTAAGAGCATCTGCTACTATATTGGCCTTACCAGGATGATAAGGCACATTCATATCATTGCCCTTGAGGAATTCAAGTCATCTCATCTGGTGAAGATTCAACTCTTTCTAGGTGAACACATACTGAAGGCTCTTATGGTCCGTGAATACATATATGTGAACACCAAACAAGCAATGTGTCCAAATCTTTAGGGAAAATACCACCACTGCAAGCTCGAGGTCATGAGTTGGATAGTTTTTTTGATGCACCTTAATCTGTCTAGAAGCATAAGCTATAACATTACCTCGCTGTATCAACACACAACCTAGGCCGACTCTAGATGCATCATAATAGATCACATAACCGTCTGAACCCTCTGGAAGAGTCAAAGAAGGAGTTGTAGTCAACCTAGTTTTCAATTTTTCAAAGCTTTTCTCACACTCGTATGACCACTGAAACTTAACCTTTTTCTGAGTGAACTTAGTCAATGGAGAAGCTATGGATGAAAATCATTCCATAAACCTTCTGTAATAACCTGATAGAGCCAAGAAACTTCAGATATATGTAGGAGAGGTAGGTCTGGGCCATTGCTTCACTACATCTACTTATTGAGAATCCACTCGGATTACTTCGCTAGACACTATATGCCCAAGGAAAGAAAATGATTGCAACCAAAACTCACACTTGCTAAACTTAGCAAAGAACTGGCGATCTTTGAGAGTTTGCAGGACAACCCTCAAATGAGTCACATGTTCTTCTTCATTCCAAGGGTAATGAAGATATCATCAATAAAGACTATAACGAACAAGTCCAAATACTGCTTTAACACTCTGTTCATCAAATGGCATGAAAGTTGCAGCAGCTTTGGTTAGTCCAAATGACATAACTACAAATTAATAATGACCATACCGAGTTCTGAAGGCTGTTTTTGGAGTTCACTATCTCTGACTCTGAGCTGATGATAATCAGATCTGAGGTCTATCTTCGAGAAATGACTAACACCCTAAAGTTGGTCAAACAAGTCATCAATCTTAGGGATGGGATACTTATTCTTGATTGTGACTTTGTTCAACTACCGATAGTCAATGCACATCCTGAGACAACCATCTTTGTTTTTCACAAACAATACTGGTGCACCCCATGGGGAAATACTGGGTCTAATAAATCCCTTATGTAGAAGGTCTTTCAACTACTCTTTCAATTCCTTAAGCTTAGTTGGAGCCATTCTGTAAGGAGGAATAGAAATAGGGTGGGTACCTTGAAGGAGATCAATTCCAAAGTTGATTTTTCTCTTGGGAGGAACTCCGGAAAGATCTTCTGGAAAAAATTCTAGGAACACATTAACTACGGGGACTGACTTAAGATTTCGGGTTTTGGGGCTTGAATCCTTAACTCAAACTAGATGATAGATAGACCCCTTGGAGATCATCTTTCTGGCCTTAAGGTAAGAAATGAATCGGCCCATAGGCATTGAGATACTACCCTTCTATTCTAAGATTGGCTCATCTAGACACCAAAAATGAACGATCCTAGTTCTACAATCAACTGATGCATAACAAGAATGTAACCAATCCATGCCTAGAATGATATCAAAGTCTACCATTTCTAATCTGCAAGATCTACTGAGGTGACTTTCTGTAAGACTGTGACATGGTAATTTCTATATACCCATCTACTTATAACTGGGTCACTGACTAGAGTAGAGACTGAGAAGGGTTCTAAAAAAGTTTTTGGATTGACACCGAAGTTTACTGCTATATTAGGAGTTACAAAAAGTAAAGTGGCCCCTGTTGTCTTTCTACTGAGTGAACCATATGTGAGCCACACCCTTAAGCTGGTAGGATGCCAATTCCATCCTATCACTACTAGTCACTTGCATCACTCCAAAGACTTTCTGAACCTCATCAATGATATTCTGTGGGTCCTCACCTACTTGGGACCCTAAAAACAAAGACAGATTCATCCTATAAAAACCTCAAACTCTAGTTGCCACTGAATGATCTACCATTACTATTAGCAGGAACTAGAACCTGCTGATTGTCCTGGTTTGTCATACTCTGAGCCAAAAGCTGAATCGCATTCCAAAAATCTGCGTTCGAAACCTCATGGTTTGGGACTAGAGGAACTACATTAGCATTGCGTGCATTAGCATTCCATGCGTAAGCTCTACGATGAGGCATGATCTTAAGCGCATAACGACAGATTAGAATGAGGAAATTGGATCATACTTCACACACGATAAGACTAACAAAGAGAATGAAGTTTTCCTAAAACACTTCGTAGGCTCCCACTCATTAGATGTGGTGCACTTCACACCCTTGAAAAGGACTCTACATAGTGCGGCTTTTCAGACATCCTAGGACTCTTAAACCTAGTGCTCTGATATAAGTTTGTCACGCCCCGAAGCTACCCCCAGGACGCAGACACGGGTCCTAGGATCATGAGTGACCCCAAGCTTACCCTACTGGCATATCATAAGCATACTTAAAGATAAACTGAAACAAGATATACTGTGCGGAAGCTTAAAACATAAGGTAAATTGAAATGATAGAAAACCCAATACTATCTGAATATATAACTGAGAAGAGTTTAAGAAACTGAAACTAAACTCAAATGCTAAAGTTGAATCTAAATATGTTTGAAATAAAGCCTCTAACTGACTAGAGATCCTAGGACATGGCCCAACAAACTCTAGGAAATACTAAAAATTGAAAAGAAAATACTAAATATAGAAACATGTCTATCGTCCTCAAAATTTGAGGACTCACCATCGAAGCTGGTGAACTGAAAATCGGAAATCCATCTATGCATGATCTGAATAGTGAGGACTTGAACCTACATCACAAAAATATGTAGCGCAGAGTATGCGTCAGTACTTGAAAGGTACTGAGCATGCAGGATAGAATAAAGCTGAACAATATACATAACTGAACAAGGCATATAACTAAGCAATGATGTGAGATGAGCATGATACTATACTGAAAATATTGAACATGAACTAACTGAATGAAATAACCAAGATTATACATGCCAAAACTGAATACTAAACTGTAATTAATAACCTAGTCAATACACTAAAAGTTGACTATGGGAGCTACTAATAACTGACATAAAATCACAGGAGCTAAATGTGGAGTCCGATGTAAATTCCCCATCGAGAGGACCGAATATACCTTGCCAAGGGTATATAGGCGTGACTGGCGTGATCACAAAAACTAATGCCTAACCGAGTGGACTTAGCCTATGGTGGCACGTAGTTTTAGGACTATGAGGGTGACTGACCCTAGTCGAACTCTGTATTAAGCCTACTCCCAATAGAATGTATGAAATACAACAAAACTGTAATAAATTGAATAGTTTGAAATTCTAACATGTTAACTGAAAATGCAACATTAATTTATTGATAATGAAACATTCTTAACTAGAGCATGTATAACTGAATAAACTGACCTAGCAAGTGTAATTCATGAACTAAATTAATCTCTACAACTAGGGTTCTAAGTTTCAAGAAAGAACTAAGAAATAAATCCACGGAAACATGATAATCTAATTTTGATTAGTTTAACAACTAAATCACAACATAAATCTGAAATTCTAGAAACACTAAGTCAAAGCATGATGTAGAGAATCAAGAATCTGACTGAATTCTAGGGACCTAATGGGTAAAAGAAACCCACTAGTGAAATCTCACATACCTGGTGATGAAATTTACGGAGAATTTTTTTGATTTCAGGGCACGAACTGAAGAAAACCTTGTTGCTTTCTTGACAGGGTTTGGTCGACTCTTTCTCCCTTTTCTCGTTCAACTTGATCAATTTTAGGAGAATGAGTTGACTAGGATAAGTTCTAATTAAGTTACTAGGCTAAAACTGACCAAAACTACGTAGTTTAGGGGTTGAACAACGTAGTTTAGGGGTCTAACGCATAGGGAAAAGACCAAATGATCGCTGACTTAAAGCCGTAACGGCCAACGACGGACTTGGTCCACGGGACGTGGTCTACCCTACGGTCCGTCCTGGTCAGCCATCGTTCGGCTTCTATGGATAGGTTTTGCGGACCATGTTCCACCGACCTGGTCAACTGACCGTGGTTCAGCCTATGGTCAGTAGATCCTGGGCGTGGGTTAGGGTTTTCTGAGGATTTTCTACGGACCACGATCCACAGACCTGGTCCATGGACTGTGGTCCCACCTACTGCATGTAGGTCCTGGCCATGGGTCGGGGTTTTCTGGGGTTTTTCTGCAGACCATGATCCATGGACCGTGGTCCCACCTACCACCTGTAGGTCCTGGCGTAGGTCAACCCTTAGCTAAATTTTCTGGGCGGTTTCTGGGTGTGTTGTAGGTGCCCAACTACAGACCCCACCTACGGTCCATGGGTCACCTGACGGTCCGTGGGTGGCACCTGCAACTTCTGAAAAGCCTGCTGGTTGGTCTTTCTATGGTACATGGTGTTACGGATTAAACATCAGAGTGCATTAGTATACTTTCCTTGATCAACAAGAGCTCTTGTATTAGCACTTACATTCATTTATTGAAGTGCATCTTTAGTACTAACACAATTAATCCTATCAGAAGAGATTGAGATAGAGTTGCTATGACACTTACCATGAGGTTTTGTGATTCGATTGTTGGAACTTTGTTGAACATTTCGTTGATCACTGCTAGATATAACTTCTTTAGCATTATTGAGTATTGTCAAGTCTTGATGACGCTGCTCAAAATTACCCATTCCTTCTATAGCATTTGAAATTCATGTATCTCTTTGTGTTTGAAGTACTCGATTTTGTTAACAGCCTGGCCTTGGGCTATTGAAGGTTCAATAAATTGACCTTCTTCACCTGAGTATGAGACTTTTTGACTAATAGGATGAGAACTGTGCACCTTCGTCTCAACTGGACTATAATCGACTACTGTTTTTTGAGCTTATGAGATGTGTTTCCTTGTGTTGAGTATTTTTGCATCTATTTAGCAAATCTATGTAGGGTAGAGAGATTTAATAAGTTATGTTGGTATTTGTTATGCATGGATTAAAATTATAAAATTACATATTTACTCCTTCTTTTTTCAATAAGGGTAGCTTAGTTTAGGACCAAATTACGTAGGGACCCAGTAATATATGAATTAGTACTAGTTATCAGTAGTTCAATTATCGATATGATATATACAAATTAATATACAATTATAATATATAGTTTAAAATATTTATATCTTTAAATAATAAAAAGTATTCTTGCTAGAATTCACAAAGTATCATTTTAGGAAGCAACAATAACAGCTTAAGTTGTTTCCTCATTTCTCTTTGACAACAGTCTTTCAATTCTCTACATTATCGATAATTTCTCCGACTTTTATAAGGTACCGAATTCTTCAATTCACTTGTAATATTCCTATGTAGTTAATGTGATTCATGATTAGAAAAAAATATATTTAATCAATATCATAATTACTTGATTTTTATTTGGGCCATGTATATAAGTAATTTATGACAAATCAAACTTTTAATAAGAAATAATTCATGTATTGTTATTCCTACATAACTAATACATGCATAACTAATACTTGCATAACTAATACCTGCATAACTTATTCGTACATAACTAACACCTGCATAACTAGAGATCCTAAGACATGCCCCAACTAACTCTAGCAAATAATGAAAATTGAAAAGAAAAGACTAAATATAGAAACATGTCTATCGCCCAGAAATCTAAGGACTCACCACCGAAACTGTTGAACTGAAGATCAGGAACCGATCTATGCGTGATCTTAATGCTGAGGACCTAAACCTACATCACGAAAAGATGTAGCGCAGAGTATATGTCAGTACTTGAAAGGTACTGAGCATGAAGGATAGAATAAAGCTGAACAATATACATAACTGAACAAGACATATAAGTGAGCACTGATGTAAGATGAGCATGATACTATACTGAAAATATTGAGCATGAACTTACTGAATGCAATGACCAAGAATAGTCATGCTAAAATTGAATACTGAACTGTAATTGATAACCTGGTCAATACACTAAAATCTGACTGTGGTAGTTACAACTAACCGACATAAAATTGCATGAGCTAAATGTGGAGTCCGATGTAAACACCCCATCGAGAGTACCCAATATACCTTGCCAACGGTACAGAGGCATGAATGGCGTGATCACAAAAAGTAATGCCCAACAGAATGGATCTAACCTACCAGGGCACGTAGTTTTGGGACTATAAGGGTGACTGACCCTAGTCCAACTCGGTATTAAGCCTATTCCCAATAGAATTTATGAAATACAACAAAACTCTTATAACTAAATAGCTTGAAATTCTAACATGATAACTGAATATGCAACATTAATATACTGTTAATGAAACATTATTAACTAGAGCAGGTATAACTGAATAAATTGACCTAGCAAGTGTAATTCATGAACTAAATTAATCTCTACAACTAGGGTTCTAAGTTTCAAAAAAGAACTAAGAAATAATTCCATGGAAACATGATAATCTGATTTGGATTTGTCTAATAACTAAATCACAACATAAATTTGAAATTCTAGAAACCCTAGGCCAGATCATGATGTAGAGAATCAAGAATCTGACTGAATTCTAGGGACCTAATGGGTGAAAGAAACCCACTAGTGAAATCTCACATACCTGGTGATGAAATTACGAAGAAATCTTTCGATTTCGGGGATGGAATTGTAGAAAACCTTGTTGCGTTCTTGGCAGGGTTTAGTCGACTCTTTCTCCCTTTTCTCGTTCAACTTGATCAATTTTAAGAGAATGAGTTGACTAGGGTAAGTTCTAATTAAGTTACTAGGCTAAAACTGACCAAAACTACGTAGTTTAGGGTTAAATGACATAGTTTAGGGGTCCAACGCATAGGGAAAAGACCAAATGATCCCTGACTTAAAGGTTGTCACGACCAAAGATGGACCTGGTCCACGGAGCATGGTCTACCTTACGGTCCATCCTGGTTAGCCGTCGTTCTGCTTCAGAGGATAGGTTCTGCAGACCATGTTCCATAGACCTGGTCCACTAATCGTGGTTCAGCCTATGGTCTGTAGATCCTGGGCGTGGGTCGAGCTTTTCTGGGGTTTTTCTACGGACCACTATACACAGACCTGGTCCACGGACTGTGGTCCCACCTACGGCCCGTAGGTCCTGGCCATTGTACGGGGTGTTCTAGGGTTTTTCTGCGGACCACGATCCACGGACCTGCTCCACGGACTGTGGTCCCACCTACGACCCGTTGATCCAGGCGTAGGTCAACCCTTAGCTGAATTTTCTAAGGTGTTTCAGGGTGGGTTGCAGGTGGCCAACCACGGACCCCACCTACGGACTATGGGTCACCCTACGGTCTGTGAGTGGCACCTGCAACGTTTGAACAACCTGTTGGTTGGTCTTTCTAGGGCATGTGGTTTTACACATTAAGCATCAGATGAGCATTAGTATACTTACCTTAATCAACAAGAGGTCTTGTATTAGCACTTACATTCATTTGTTGAAGTTCATCTTTATTACTAACACAATTGATCCTATCCGAAGAGATTGAGAAAGAGTTGCTATGACACTTACCTTGAGGTTCTGTGATTCGATTGTTGGAACTTTGTTGAACATTTCGTTGATCACTGCTAGACACAACTTCTTTAGCATTATTGAGTATCGTCAAGTCTTGATGAGGCTGCTCAGAATTACCCATGTCTTCTATAGAATTTGAAATTCATGTATCTCTTTTTGTTTGAAGTACTCAATTTTGTTCACAGCCAGGCCTTGGGCAATTGAAGGTTCAATAAATTGACCTTCTTCACCTGAGTATGCGACTTTCTGACTATTAGGGTGAGAACTTTGCACCTTCGTCTCACCTGGACTGTAATCGACGACTGTTTTTTAGCTTATGAGATGTGTTTCCTTGTGTTTAGCATTTTGGCATCTATTGAGGAAATCTATGTAGGGTAGAGAGATGGAATAAGTTATATGGGTATTAGTTATGCATGGATTAAAATTATAAAATAACATATTTACCCCTTCTTTTTTTCAATAAGTGTAGCTTAGTTGGGGACCAAATTGCGTAGTGACCCAGTAATATATGAATTAGCACTAGTTATCATTAGTTGAATTATCAATATGATATATACAAATTTATTTACAATTATAATATATAGTTTAAAATATTTATATCTTTAACCAATAAAAAGTATTCTTGCTAGAATTAACAAAGTAGCATTTTAGGAAGCAACAATAACCGCTTAAGTTGTTTCCTCATTTCTCTTTGACAACATTTTTTCAATTCTCCACATTATCGATAAGTTGTCCGACGTTTATAAGGTACCGAATTCTTTAATTCACTTTTAATATTTCCTATGTATTTAATGTGATTCATGATTAGATAAAAATAGTATATTTAATCAATATCATAATTACTTGATTTTTGTTTGGGCCACGTATATATTTATGACAAATCAAACTTTCAATAAGAAATAATTCATTTATTATTATTCCTACAAAACTAATACATGCATAACTTATTTGTGCCTAACTAATACCTGCATAACCTATTCCTACATAACTAACACCTGAATAACTAGAAATCCTGGGACATGCCCCAAGTAAGTCTAGCAAATACTGAAAATTGAAAAAAAAGACTAAATATATAAACATGTCTATCGTCATCAAAATATGAGGACTTACCATCGAAGCTGCTGAACTGAAGATCGAAAATCGATCTATGCGTGATCTGAATGTTGAGGACCTGAACTTATATCACGAAAATATGTAGTGAAGAGTATGCGTTTGTACTTGAAAGGTACTGAGCATACGGGATAGAATATAACTGAAAAATATACATAACTGAACAAGGCATATAACTGAGCAATGATGTAAGGTGAGCATGATACTATACTGAAAATATTGAACATGAACTAACTGAATGCAATGACCAAGATTATTCATGCTAAAACTTAATATTGAACTGTAATTGATAACCTGGTCAATACACTAAAATATTACTGTGGTAGCTACTAATAACCGAAATAAAATCACACGAGCTAAATGTGGAGTTTGATGTAAACGCCCCATCGAGAGGACCCAATATACCTTGCCAAGGGTATAGAGGCATGACTGGCCTGATCACTAAAACTAATGCCCAACAGAGTGGACTTAACCTATCGGGGGCACGTAGTTTTGGGACTATGAGGGTGACTGACCCTAGTCCAACTCGGTATTAATCCTACACCCAATATAATTTATGAAATACAACAAAACTGTAATAAACTAAATAGGTCTAGATAGTAACATGTTAACTAAAAATGCAACATTAATATACTGTTATTGAATCATTCTTAACTGGAGCATGTATAACTGAATAAACTGACCTAGAAAATGTAATTCATGAACTACATTAATCTCTACAACTAGAGTTCGAAGTTTCAAGAAAGAACTAAGATATAATTCCACGGGATCATGATAATCTGATTTGGATTAGTCTAACAACTAAATCACAGCATAAATCTGCCAGAGCATGAGGTAGAGAATCAAGAATCTGACTGAATTCTAGGGACTTAATGGGTAAAAGAAACCCACTAGTGAAATCTAACATACATGGTGATGGAATTACGGAGAAACCTTTCGATTTCGGGGCTGGAATTGAAGAAAACCCTGTTGCGTTCTTGACAAGGTTTGGTCGACTCTTTCTCCCTTTTCTCGTTCAACTTGATGAATTTTAGGAGAATGAGTTGACTAGGGTAAGTTCTAATTAAGTTACTAGGCTAAAATTGACCAAATCTACGTAGTTTAGGGGTTGAACGACATAGTTTATGGTCCAACGCCTAGGGAAAAAACCAAATGATCCCTAACTTAAAAAGTGTCACGTCCAACGACGGACCTGGTCCACGTACCGTGGTCCACCCTACGCTCAGTCCTGGTCAGCCGTCATTCGGCTTCAGAGGATAGATTCTGCGGACCACGTTCCATAGACGTGGTCCACTAACAGTGGTTCAACCTACGGTCTATAGATCCTGGGCGTGGGTCAGGGTTTTCTGGGGTTTTTCTACGTACCACGATCCATGGACCGTGGTCCTACTTACGACCCGTAGGTCCTTGGCATGGGTCGGGGTTTTCTAGGGTTTTTCTCTAGACGATCCACGGACCGTGGTCCCACCTACGACCCGTAGGTCCAGGCATAGGTCAACCCTTAGCTGAATTTTCTGGGAGGTTTCTAGGTGGGTTGCACGTGGCCAATCACAGACCCTACCAACGGTCCATGGGTCACCATACAGTTAGTAGGTGGCCCTGCAACTTCTGAAGAGCCTGCTGGTTGGTCTTTCTAGGGTACATGGTGTTACACATTAAGTATCGGATGAGCATTAGTATACTTACCTTGATCAGCAAGAGGTTTTATATTAGCACTTACAATCATTTGTTGAAGTGCATCTTTATTACTAAAACATTTAATTAATCCTATGCGAACAGATTGAGACAGAGTTGCTATGACACTTACCTTGAGGTTCTGTGATTCGATTGTTAGAACTTTGTTGAACATTTGGTTGATCACTGCTAGAAATAATTTCTTTAGCATTATTGAGTATCGTCAATTCTTGATGACGCTTCTCAAAATTACCCATGCCTTCTATAGCATTTGAAATTCATGTATTTCTCTATGTTTGAAGTACTAGATTTTGTTTACAGCCTGGCCTTGAGCTATTGAAGTTTCAATAAATTGACCTTCTTCACCTGAGTATGCGACTTTTTGACTATTAGGATGAGAACTTTGCACCTTCGTCTCACCTGGACTGTAATCGACGACTGTTTCCGAGTTAATGAGATGTGTTTCCTTGTGTTGAGTATTTTGGCATCTATTGAGGAAATCTATGTAGGGTAGAGAGATTGAATAAGTTATGTGGGTATTAATTTTACATGGATTAAAATTATAAAATTACATATTTACCCCTTCTTCTTTTCAATAAGGGTAGCTTAGTTTAGGACCAAATTATGTATGGACCCAGTAATATATGAACTAGCACTAGTTATCAGTAGTTCAATTATCGATATGATATATACTAATTAATATACAATTATAATATATAGTTTAAAATATTTGTATCTTTAAACAATAATAAGTTTTCTTGCTAGAATTCACAAAGTAGCATTTTAGGTAGCAACAATAACCACTTAAGTTATTTCCTCATATCTCTTTGACAACAGTCTTTCAATTCTCCACATTATCGATAATTTGTCCGACTTTCATAAGTTACCGAATTCTTTAATTCACTTTTAATTTTTCCTATGTATTTAATGTGATCCATGATTAGAAAAAAAACAATATATTTAATCAATATCATAATTACTTGTTTTTTGTTTCGGCCATGAATATAATTAATTTATGACAAATCAAACTTTCAATATGAAATAATTCATGTATTATTATTCCTACATAACTAATACATGCATAACTCTTATCTGCAGAAGTTATTCCTGCATAACCAATACCTGCATAACTTATTCCTACATAACTAACAACTCAATAACTAGAGATTTTGGGACATGCCCCAACTAACTCTAGCAAATACTGAAAATTTAAAAGAAAACACTGAATATAGAAACATGTCTATCGTCCTCTAAATATGAGGACTCACCATCGAATCTGCTAAACTAAAGATCGGGAACCGATCTATGCGTGATCTGAATGCTGAGGACCTAAACCTACATCACGAAAACATGTAGCGCATAGTATGCGTCAATACTTAAAATGTACTGAGCATGTAGGATAGAATAAACCGGAACAATATACATAACTGAACAAGGCATATAACTGAGCAATGATGTAAAATGAGCATGATACTACACTGAAAAAATTGAACATGAACTAACTGAATGAAATAACCAAGATTATTCATGCTAAAACTTAATATTGAACTATAATTGATAACCTGGTCAATACACTAAAATCTGACTGTGGGAGCTACTAATAACTGACATAAAATCACATGAGCTAAATGTGGAGTCTGATTTAAACGCCCCATCGAGAGGACCCAATATACCTATCCAAGGCTATAGAGGCATGACTGGTGTGATCACTAAAACTAATGCCCAACAGAGTGGATTTAAAGTACGAGGGCACGTAGTTCTGGGACTATGAGGGTGATTGACCCTAGTACAACTTGGTATTAAGCCTACCCCAATAGAATGTATGAAATACAACAAAACTGTAATAAACTGAATAGCTCGAAATTCTAACATATTCACTAAAAATGCAACATTAATATACTGATAATGAAACAGTCTTAACTAGAGCATGTATAACTGAATAAACTGACCTAGCAAGCGAATTCATGAACTAAATTAATCTCTACAACTAGGGTTCTAAGTTTCAAGAAAGAACTAAGAAATAATTCCACGGAAACATGATAAGCTGATTTGGATTAATCTAACAACTAAATCACAACATAAATCTGAAATTCAAGAAACCCTGGGCTAGAGCATGATGTACAAAATCAAGAATCTGACTGAATTCTAGGGACCTAATGGTTGAAAGAAACCCACTAATGAAATCTCACATACCTGGTGATGAAATTTATGGAAAAATCTTTCGATTTCGGGGGTGGAAATGAATAAAACCTTGTTGCATTCTTGACAGGGTTTGGTCGACTCTTTCTCCTTTTTCTCGTTCAACTTAATGAATTTTAGGAGAATGAGTTGACTAGGGTAAGTACTAACTATGTTACTAGGCTAAACGTGACCAAAGCTACGTAATTTAGGGGTCCAACGCATAGGGAAAAGACCAAATGACCCCTGACTTAAAAGTTGTCACGGCCAACGACGGACCTGGTCCACCGACCATGGCCCACGCTACAGTCCGTCCTGTTCAGCCGTTTCTCGGCTTTAGTGGATAGGTTCTGCGAACCATGTTTCACAAGCCTAGTCCATTGACCGTGGTTCAGCCTACGGTTCGTAGATCCTGGGAGTGTGTCGGGGTTTTCTGACGTTTTTCTGCGGCCCATGATCCGCGGACCTGCTCCTCGGACCATGGTCCCACCTACTACCCATAGGTCTTGGCCATGGGTCGGGGTTTTCTGGGGGTTTTTGGCGGACCACGATCTACAGACCTGGTCCATGGACCGTGGTCCCAACTACAACCCGTAGGTCCAGGCGTAAGTCAACCCTTAGCTTAATTTTCTAGGGGGGGTTTCTGGGTGGGTTTCAGGTGGCCAAAAACGGACTCCACCTACAGTTCATGGGTCACCCTACGGTCCGTTGGTGATACCTATCGGTGGCACCTGCAACTTTTGAAAAGCCTGCTGGTTGGTCTTTCTAGGGTACGTGGTGTTACACATTAAGCATCGGATGCGCATTAGTATACTTACCTTGATCAGCAAGAGGTCTTGTATTAGCACCTACATTCACTTTTTGAAGTGCATATTTATTACTAACACAATTAATCCTAGCTGAAGATATTGAGACAAAGTTGCTATGACACTTACCTTGAGGTTCTGTGATTCGATTGTTGGAACTTTGTTGAACATTTCGTTGATCACTACTAGACACAACTTCTTTAGCATTATTGAGTATCGTCAAGTCTTGATGAGGCTGCTCAGAATTATCCATGTCTTCTATAGAATTTGAAATTCATGTATCTCTTTTTGTTTGAAGTACTCAATTTTGTTCACAGCCAGGCCTTGGGCTATTGAAGGTTCAATAAATTGACCTTCTTCACCTGAGTATGCGACTTTCTGACTATTAGGATGAGAACTTTGCACCTTTGTCTCACCTGGACTGTAATCGACGACTGTTTTTGAGCTTATGAGATGTGTTTCCTTGTGTTTAGTATTTCGGCATCTATTGAGGAAATCTATGTAGGGTAGAGAGATGGAATAAGTTATGTGGGTATTAGTTATGCATGGATTAAAATTATAAAATAACATATTTACCCTTATTTTTTTTCAATAAGGGTAGCTTAGTTTAGGACCAAATTACGTAGGGACCCAATAATATATGAATTAGCACTAGTTACCAGTAGTTGAATTATCGATATGATATGTAAAAATTAATATGCAATTATAATATATAGTTTAAATATTTATATCTTTAAATATTAAAAAGTATTCTTGCTAGAATTCAAAAAGTAACATTTTAGGAAGCAACAATAACTGCTTATGTTGTTTCCTCATTTCTCTTTGACAACAATCTTTCAATTCTCCACATTATTGATAATTTCTCCGACTTTTATAACGTACCGACTTCCTCAATTCACTTTTAATTTTTCCTATGTATTTAATGTGATTCATAATTAGAAAAAAATAATATATTTAATCGATATCATAATTACTTGATATTTGTTTGGGCCATGTATATAATTAATTTATGACAAATCAAACTTTCAATAAGAAATATTTCATGTAATATTATTCCTGCATAACTAATACCTGCATAACTTATTCCTACATAAATAACACTTGGAATAACTTATTCCTACATAACTAATACATGCATATAGCTATAACCAATAACCAAACGGCCCCTTAGGATTTAGGATTAAGGTTTGGGTTTTAGTGTTTATGCCTTAGGGTTTAAGGTTAAGGGTTTAGATTTAGGCCTTAATATTTAGGGTTTATGTTTAAGTATTTAGGGTTTAGGCCCTCTTAGTTTAGGGTTTAGGATTTAAGGTTTAGTCCCTAAGGTTTAGGGTTGAGGGTTTAGTCCCAAAATTTTAGGATTTAGGGATTAACTCCTAAGGTTTAGGGTTTAGGGGTTAGGATTTATGGTTCACACTTAAGGATTTAGGCCCTAAGGTTTAGAGTTTAGGGTTTAAGGTTATGGCCCTAAGGTTTAGGGTTTAAGATTTAGGCTTTGGGCCCAAAGGTTTAAGGTTTCGAATTTAAGGTTCAGATTTTAGGTGGGCCTACATCTTCTGCTCCTGCAAGACCGCCAATTGTTCAAGTTTATTTGAGAAGACGAGAGATTGGTGACATATATTCTTCACCGGATCCTTTGTTATCAAATCTTTCCTCACCTGATCCTTCAGATGATCTTGGTCTCCCTATTTCTCTTCGCAAAGGTAAAAGGACTTGTCATTCAACGTATTCCATTGCTAATTTTGTTTCTTATGATCGTTTACCCTCTACGTCAAGGTCCTTGGTTGCTTCTTTAGACTCTATCTCTATACCCAAAACAACAAAGGAAGATTTGAATCATCCTGGTTTATGGTTTAAGATTTATGCCATAAGGTTAAAGGTTTAGGGTTTATGGTTTATGTTGTAGGGTTTACGCCCCAAGGTTTAGTGTTTAGGATTGAACCTTAAGGTTTAAAGTTTAGGGTTTAGGCCCTAAAGGTTTAGGTTTAGGCTCAAAGGTTTAGGGTTTATGGTTTCGGCCCTAAGGTTTAAGGTTTAGAAATTTGGGTTTAAGGTTAGGCCCAAAGGTGTAATTTTGATATCACAAAAGCAATTTCCTGCAAACTGTATCAACTCAGGCCACCTTGATGGCCATTTGATGTAAGGAAAGTTGATGAGTAGGAGGTTGTTGATGTCTTTAAGCACCAAGTATATAACTCTATTCATATTAGATTTGTTTCCTCCATATTTGCATGAACATCTATTTTTCCATAGGTTTCAACAAGTAAAGATAGTGATTACTACAAACACCAAGGCCATAAGGTTCATACATGCAATGTCAAGAGGAGAGATGATGAATATCGAAGAAGAAAGGAGGTGGAAGCAGCAAATAAGAATAAAACCAGAACAACACAAGGAAATGACACTCAGGTAACTACTCTACAAATTAATTATCAGCCTGTTAAGAATAATATTTCTACTAGTGTTTTAGGTACCAAGGAACAACCATCAAGAGCTCATCTGGATCAATAAAAAATGCAAGAAAATCAATGGCAGACACAAAAGAAAAAGAACTTTAGAGGCTGTCCTCAAAACAATAAGAGGAATCACCAAAACAACAAACAAAATCAGGTTTATAAACCAATACCACATCAGAATCAGACCAGTAAGAAATATAAAAAAGGTATTGACTCAATTCACCCCTCCCCTCAACCACATGGTAGTGTTGTAGTACCCACCCCTAGTGGTTCCCCTAAAATTTATCACGACAATCAAAGCAAGGATTCCAACAATAAGCAAGGTATTGAGTCAATGCTCCCTACCCCTCAACCCCATGGTAGTGTTGCTGTCCCCATTCCCAGTGTCACCCCTAAAGTATTTCATAATGTAATTTAATGGAAAATGTTATCTTATTGCAGTAGGTTTCCAGGGATTTTATACAATACATTAGGTTCTAACTAAGGAAAGAAATTAAGATTGATTCCTATGAATCAACAGTGATTCCTATAAATCTACTACCTAAATATAGCTATGTATATGACTAGATTTAAATCTACATACATTCTATAATACTCCCCCTCAAGCTGGAACATATATATTGATCATGCCCAGCTTGTTACAAAGATAATCAACTTGAGTTCCATTCAATGCCTTTGTGAGTAAATCATCTACTTGCTCTCCTGTCTTCACGTAGCTAGTGGAAATCAAGTTTTCCTGAATATTCTCAGGAATAAAATGTTAATCAACCTCAATGTGTTTAGTTCTTTCATGATACAACCGGATTTAAGGCAATATGCAAGGAAGCTTGATTATCACACCAAAGTTTTGCTGGTGTATGATGATCCAAACAAATTTCAGTTAGAAGATGATGTATCCACATAATCTCACATGTAGACTGTGACATAGCTCTATACTCATATTCTACACTAGATTGAGATACAACACTTTGCTACTTACTTCTCCATGAAAGTAGGTTCCCTCTAACAAAGACACAATAGCCTGTAGTCGATCTCCTATCAATTTTGGATCCGACATAGTCAACATCTACAAAATACTCAACACGAGTATGACCATGATTTCTATACAATATCCCAAGTCCAGGGGTTCTTTTCAAGTAACATAAAATATGCTCCAAAGCTGCCCAATGATTGACGGCGAGGACATAAACTAGCTGACAACACTTATTGCAAAAACAATGTGTGGATGAGTCACACTGAGGTAGTTTAACTTCCCAGCTAACCTCCTGTATCTCTCAAGATCATCAAAGAGGTCACCATCATTTTTCATAAGCTGCACATTGGGAACCATTGGAGTACTACAAGGTTTAGCTGCTAACTTTAGGTGTCTGCAAGAATATCAAGAATGTACTTTCTTTGATACAACAAAATTACTTTCTTGTTTCTATTCACCTCTATACCCAAAAAGTATTTCAACGGATCAAAGTTTTTTGTATGAAACCTAGTATGCAAGAACGATTTAAGGGAGAGATCCCCGCATAATCACTTCTTGTGAGACAATGTCATCAACATACACAACCAGTAGGATAGTGCCAACTACTGATTGTCGATAGAAGACTAAGTGATCACATTTGCTAATTTTCATCTCAAACTCCAGGACTACCTCGCTTAATTTCCCAAACCAAGCTCGCGGACTCTTTTTCAAGCTATACATGGACTTCTTCAAATAACACAATCTCCCATACACCCCCCGAGCAACAAAACCAGGTGGTTGCTCCATATATACTTCCTCTTAAAAATCACTATGAAGGAATGCATTTTTGATATCCAACTAATGTAAAGGCCAATTCTCAGAAGCAGCTAGAGAAATGAACAAGCAGACGAAAGTAAGTTTGGCAACTGGAGAGGAAGTGTCTGAATAATCCACCCCATAAGTCTGAGCATACCCTTTAGCCACAAGCCATACCTTAAGTCTTGCCACAGAACCATATGGATTTACTTTAACTGTGAACACCCACTTACATCCCATTGGTTTCTTCCCACTAGGTAAATCCACCAAATCCCATGTGTGATGTTCCTCTAAGGCATGTATTTCCTCAAGCATCACGTCATACCATCCAGGATGATTCAAAGCTTCCTTTGTTGTTCTGGGTACATATATAGAGTCTAAAGAAGCAACCAAGGACCTTGATATAGAGGATAAATGATCATAAGAAACAAAATTACCAATGGAATATGTCGAATGACAAGTCCTTTTACCTTTGTGAAGAGAAATAGGGAGACCAAGATCATCTGAAGGATCGGGTGAAGAAAGATTTGATAAAAAAGGAGTCGGTGTAGAAGATATATCACTGATCTCTTGTCTTCTCGAATAAACTTGAACAATTGGTGGTCTTGCCGGAGCAGAAGATGTAGGCCAATAGTCATATGGTGTTCAATAGGGGAAATAAGAGATTGAAGGACATTATCTGATTGTTTTGTCACAACACGAGTAACTTGATAGACTAACCACTCATCTTCCTCCCCCTGTGTTGTCGAACTGGGAGGTGCATGGAAGAATGGTTTCGTCTCTGAAAATTCTACATCATTTGACAACAAATATTTACCAAGCTCAGTAGAATAGTATCGATACCCCTTCTGAAAGTGAGAAAAACCCAAGTAAACACACTTCAATGCTTTATAGTCCAACTTGGTAATAGATGGTCGGACATCTCAAACATAACAAGTGCTTCCAAACACCTTAGGCTCCACTGGAAATAGTGACTTGTTTGGAAAAAGAACATTGTAAGGTACATTACCAACAAGAACCGTCGATGGCATGCGATTAATCAAAAAACAAGTTGTAGAGACTGCATGGCCCAAAAATGTTTAGGGACTTTCATTTGGAAAAAAGTGCTCGAGCTGTACTCTCAAGAAAATGCCTATTCTTTTTATTGGCAACTCCATTTTGAGAGGGTGTATCAACACATAAAGTCTGATGGAAAATACTATATCGTCTCATGTATGACTGGAACAATTCTAACATATATTCTTTAGCATTATCACTCCTTAGAATACGCATCGAAGTATTAAACTGAGTTTTCACCTCAGCACAAACGGCACAAAAGTGATTAAACACTTCAAAATGATTCTTCATAAAATAAATCCAAGTCATTCGAGAGAAATCATCCACAAATGTGACAAAATACTTATATCGAGTTTTGGAAACAACATGACATGGTCCCTAAACATAAGAATGAACCAACTCAAAAATTGACTCCACCCGCTTATTAACCCTTGGATTTGTTGAGGTACGATGGTGTTAGGCAAATTGACATGACTCACAATCCATTGAAAAAATATTCTTAAATTGAGGACAAAGTTTCTTCAACGTAAGAAAATAAGGATGTCCCAATCGACAATGTGCCTCAAAAGGAGACATACACTAGAGCAGACAATAAATCGGGGCTCCCAATATTCATCAAGAATGTAGAGATTATCAGAATACATGTCCTTTTTCAATAACTTTATTTGTATTCAGTTCACGAAACAAACAATGATTAGGAAACAACGAGATAAACAATTTAGGTCTCTAGTAAACTTACTAACATACATCTAATTAAAGGCTAACTTTGGTAGACCTAATATAGATGACAAGGTAATAGAGGATGTTGGTTTTATAGTCCTAGATCCTATAATTTTATAGAGTGAACCATCAGCAACCGTCACTGGAAAAAGTGCTCCGTGTGATCGAAAGCCAGAGTATATATTAGGGTTACCTGTCATGTGATTGGTGGCACCTGAATCGATCACCCATTTATTCAAAGAGGATATAAGACATGCTTTTCCTGACTCAACAAGGATAGTAACTAAAACATATTTCTTTTGTAAGTTTTGATATTGTGAGAATTTTGCAAACTCTTCTGCTGAAACCAAAATTCTTTTATCCAAAGATATAGGAGTCACCATTTTAGTCATTTTCTCCAAATATTTTAGTAGCATATGAACTCATCAAAAACAAGTATAGCTAGAAGCATGTATGTCAGTTCGTGACCCCACAAACACAGATGAAGAGAGTCAAATGATTTTATCAACCAAGAAACCAATTGTCAACGCAGAATAAAGAAATTGACTACTTGACTAGTATATTAGAGTAAGCAGTGAACAATAAAATACCCAAATAAGTAGTTTAGAAAAAGAAATCATGAACCAGCAGTTTATCCACATAACACCAATTATCTGAACTGAAGTAGGAGCTAGCAGCCACGGAACCACAAATCACAAACCAGATATAATGTCGCACAACAGAGACATACCTAGAAGTGAAGAATAGACTTTCCCAATCGTGTTTTAACACCAAAACAAACCTGATATTCGCTGCAAATGATGAGCTGACGCCAGAAATTCAAAGCCTAATCAATTCAGCCAGAACATGCACCTTCATGTGCCGGTGCGTGATGAATAGGAAAACAGTACGAGCAGTGTGTGACAGTCACTAGCTTCACACCCAGATGCTAGATGAGACTGGTTTGGCCGAAAAATATACTCTACCTCCTTTTATGGTGGCGATGACACAGACTGACCACTCTAAATCAGTGGATTAGAAATCGAATCTTTTTCCGTAACACAGCCAAAATGACACGAGCTAATAGGCTCTGATACCATGTAATTTAATGGAAAATGTTATATTATTTTGGTAGGTTAGCAGGGAATATATACGATACATTAGATGCTAACTAAGGAAAGAAATTAAGATTAATTCCTATGAAGCAACAATGATTCCTATAAATCTTCTACCTCAATAAAGCTATGAAAATTACTAGATTCAAGTCAATATACATTCTATAACAAATAACAGGCAAAGCAAGGATGCCAACAATAAGAAAGGTATTGACTCAATTCTCCATCCACCCTACCACATTAACAATTGTGTTGTTTTACTTGGATCTGTCATCTGAGAAGTCAGGAGGTGTGAAAGGGGGTATGCAGGAGAAAATCACTAATTTGCACAAAGGGGAACCAAAAGGGGGTGGTAGTTCACTAGTTCTAATATGGATGACCCTATGATTGACCTTAGATCTCCCTCTACCACAACTTGTCAAGATCCTATGATACAAGGTAACATCAACAACAAGAACAACACGACTACTCAAAATGACACTCAGAATCTGTGTCCAGTTTTGATTGAAGATAGACCTTGATGTTGAAGAGTCTCTAGATTATGAGTCTATGGGGGCCTGAATTGGGTCAGTGATGATGAGGGTGAGGCTAAATCATGCATGGTTGAGGTTAATGCTCTAGTTCTACAAGAAAAGGGGAATCCTGTGTGTAAAGAAGCTGATCCAAGGGGTCATTTTCAGGCAGCAACTCATACCATGAGTCAGGTGTAGCAGCAACAAAATATTACGTAGGAAGGTCATAAAATAAAGAGAACTCTAATGTTATTTTAGATCAGTCTGATGGGGTGGGTGAAGGCACTTTTATAGAAACACTACTGAAAAGCAAGGGCAAAATAATAAAGCTTCAAAGCAGATGAGTCAGAAGAAAAGAGAAGCTAATAGAAAAAGATAGGAAAAATTATCTTTTGAGAAAGCAAAAAAAAGAAGGAAAATAACAATATTTAGCCTAGAAAAAAAGAAGAATACCAGCTAGTTCAAAGGAAAATGCACCATCAACACAATCCCTAAGACTACTGATAATGCCCATAATCCTCTAGAAGAGTACAAAAGGGTTCACTATGAAGATGAATTGGATAAAGATATGCTACTTGTCAATGATCAAGAAGAAGCATTATTAGGGTTTAGGCATCTAGGTTTAGGGTTTAGGCAATAACGTTAGGGCATATGATTTAGGTTTTAGGGTTTAGACCCAAATGTTTTGGGGTTTAGGTTTAGGACCTAAGATTTTGGATTTAGAGTTTATGATTTAGGACCTAAGGTTTAGAGTTTAAGATTTAAGGTTTCGATTTTAGGGTCTAGGCCCTAAGGTTTAGAGTAGTTTTTAGGGTTTATCCCATAAGGTTTAGGGTTTATACCATATGGTTTGGGTTCGGGGTTTAGGCTCTAAGATTTAGGATTTAGGTTTAGGCCCTAAGGTTTAGGGTTTAGAGTTTAGGTCCTATGGTTTAGGGTTTAGAGTTTATGCCTTAGGGTTTAGTCCCTAAGGCGTAGGGTGTAGGATTTAGGCCCTAAGGTTTAGGTTATTAGGTTTAGGGTTTAAGGTTTATCGCTTAAGGTTTAGGCCCTAAGGTTTAGGGTTTCAAATTTGTGATTTGTCATTTAGGTTTTAGGGTTTAGGCTCTAAGGCTTAGGATTTTCGGTTTTTGATTTATGGTTAAGGGTTTAGGCTCTAAGGTTTATGATTTAGGGTCTGGGGTTTATATTTTAGCGTTTATGGTTTAGGGCTTAGGCTACAAGGTTTATGGTTTAGGCCCTAAGGTTTAAACACATATGTTTTGTTGGTATCTCAAATTCTAGTAGTTCCTTAAAAGATAGATGTTTGGTTAACATATTCTTGATTCCTTTTAATGATATTTCACTTATTTTCATAAAAAAAAAAAAGGGATTCCTTAGGTATCCCATCAGGTGGGGGCTTCAATCCAGTTTTGGGTCAAATCTCTCGCTCCTCATTGCACCTTCTTTTTTAAACCAAGAAAAATATGAAGGTCGACATGTACTCTGAGGTGTAGCAGTAAAACTTTTGTTTCTATTTGTCCTTTCTTTTATTTGAATAATATTTTTGTTACTTTTCTTCAAACTTTGAGGATGTCTAGTTGGGTATACTGATGTGTTTTTTCTTTAAAAAAATTAAGCCATCACCTTAACGGTGTGGGGGGGGGGGGGTTAGGCTTGACCCCTACAATGTCTATAACAACCAAAAAGTTATAAAAGCATAGGGGGACATGGACCTAACCTCTGATAGAGAACAACGAGGATAAACTAAACATTTTATAGAAAGACTATGATGACATGGACTTTCATACTATAAGCAAAATACACTGGTTCAACTAACAAAAAAATTACGTTTGTCATATCTTCTCCTTATGCTAGGAAGTTGCCACTTATCTAGTAGAAATAGTCCTTTCACCTCTTTAAGAAATTGATGAAAAGAATAATAGAAGGTACCACTTCCACTTGAGGAGGCTTGTTTAGCAAAAAAGTCAACTATTTGGTTGGCTTCTCTAGAGTAGTGGGAAACATTTACTTCTTCCCTATTCATGGCCTGACGAATGTCTCGAATGATTCCTTTCAGCTTCAAGTTTTTGGTATCATTGTCTTTGATCATGTTGGACACTAACATAGAATCAAGATCCAAGTCATATTTGTTATATCTAACTTGCTTGCACCATCTGATAATATATAATACTGCATAGCTCTTAATGGACAATGTTCTAGAAATATCATTTATACTTCTAATTCCCACTCCACCCTCATCTTTAGGGACACATAAGTTCTTCCATGATCTCCTGTGGTACATGAATTTATTCTCATTGAAACCCCCGAAAAATCGTGCAAAATGTTTTTCTAATAGATTAAGAGTGCTATCGGGGGGTTAATAGAAGTCAGAGTATAAGTAGGAAGACTCTGAAGAACGCTTTTGATCAGAACAATTCTTCCACCATAGGTGAGCATCTTACCCTGCCAGCCATTGAGTCTTTTGACTACCTTGGTGACCATGTCATCAATGTAAGAAATTTTTTCCCTACATAAATGGGGCAACCCAAGTATGTAAAAGGGAATATATTATCTATAAAACTAGTACACCTACTCATTTTATTAATCCTGTAAGCACCAGCTTTAGGGCCAGTGAGGAAGTAACTTTTGTCCTTGTTCACTCTTTGACATGAGACACTTTAATAATTCTTCACCTATTTGAGACCTGAGACAAGAAGAAGAATCCATATCTAGTGCTATTAATCAAAATGGAGTACCAAACATTATAAATAAGATTCCATATAAGAGTGATCCATTTGTCTAAAAACCCAAATCTTTTAAGGAATTCTTTAAGAAAATTACAGTCCATTCTATAATAAGTTTTAGACATGTCTAATTTGATAGCAATATTACCACTTACATTAGGTTTAGACATGCCATGAACAATTTCTTGAGCAAGCATAACAATTTCAGTAATCAACCAACCAGTAATAACGCCACTTTGATTAACAGAAATGAGTCTATGCAGGATAGGATTAAGTCTTTTGGCTAAAATTTTGGAATCAATTTTGTTGGAAAAAATGCTTAGCCTAATAGGTCTCAGGTGAGAGAAATTTGAAGGGGAATCAACCATAGGAATCAAGGCCAAACAAGTGTGAGTGAAATATTTTATAAGCTTTGATGTAATTCCTATAAGGGGAATCACATACTATGCGGAAATTGAAAATACAAGAATGTAAAGGATAAATAATGAGACACACAACGAGGAAATCAAAGGCAACCTAAGGGTATATTAAACCCAAAGACCTCAATCGATAAATCCTACAACAGCATCTTACTCTTACGACGGCCTCAAGGGAATCGATATCCCAAGCAACCCACATTTCAAAACAAAAAAGGCAACAAAAGCTTAACTAAGCTCTCAACACTCAAACATGAGTTTTCACTTTTCAACATTGAAAATAATCTAAGTCTAAAATGAACCTAAACTAGCTATTTATAGTTTTAGGCGAAATGGCCCAAAAGTGACCAAAAACTGACAAAGGGCGAGCGAAGTCGGGCACACCTAGTAGCTTGGGTGATGCGCTAACTAGACGATGAGGTTTCCTGCGTGGCCTTGAACCCTAGGTACATTGTAGAACATTAGGCGAGCTGGGGCCATCCCCTAAGCCATTGTACGATGGGCCAAGTGGCTCCTGCTCGCCAAAAAGTATCCCCCATGCAATCTTCAAGGCATGGAAACCCTTGTTTGTCATCAATACCATCTCGAGGACCTCAATCTTCATGAATAACTCCTGCATCCTTTGAAGGTGTTGAGTCTGGTTTCATGTGAATGGTCTTGATGTAATCCGGATTGCATCATTTTCTGCTTCTTGAAAATAATTCGTCTTCAAATTCGACGGATCATCATCATCAACAGTTGGGAATGGTGACAGGTCGCATACATTGAAAGTGTTATGCACTTGATACTCCGGAGGAAGGGCAACCTTGTAGGCATTGTCGTTGAGACTTTTAAGCACCATAAATGGTCCATCACCTCTTGGCATCAACTTCGTTTTGCGATGAGTAGGGAATCGCTCCTTGCGAAACTGTACCCACACCCAATCGACCAGTTCAAATGCAATCCTCTTGCGGCCGTTGTTAGACTTTTTGGCTACTTCTTGGTTCTTCTTCTCTAAGTGCAGCCGCACCTTTTCATGAAGCTTCTTCATGGATTCAGCTAATTTACCCACATCTAGGCGTAATCTCATAGATGGCTCGACAATCAGCACACATGCGCCATGTTCCATCTTTCTTTGGAACAAATAGAACCGGCATGACACATGGACTCCTACTCTCCTTCACTTAACCTTTGTTGAGGAGTTCCTCAACTTGCCTTTGTAGCTCTTTGGTGTCCTCCGGATTGCTTCAATAAGCCAGCTTGTTTGGCAATTGTGACCCCGACACGAAATCAATTTGGTGCTCAATCCCCCAAAGAAGAGGCAATCCACTTGGAAGCTCCTTTTGGAAGACATCTTCATAATCCTCCAAAAGAAAGGAAATCGAATTTGGAAGAGAAGAATGAGATTGGTTAGTTTGTAATACTTGATCCTTATGTGTGATAAGGATCAAAGAACTATTGGACTCCACTTCTTCTCTTATCTCCTTGTGGTTGTCTAACAATACTTGGGTCTTTCCTTTCAACTTCCTCCTCTCCTCCTCTTCATAGCTCTCGGCTTCCACATGTTCCTCCTCACTCTTCCTCTTCTCCCTCAACTTACTCATCCTTTGATATACTTCATTGACTTGAGAGGGTGACATAGGGTAAAGAAAATACTTATGATCACCCAACACACCTGAATACTTGTTGGTCCTCCCATCATGTTTGGTTGAACGATCATATTGCCAAGTGATGCTTATCGTGGCCAACGACACTAACCTATGGTATGAGTGTCTACGATCGTCGATAGTATAGTAACCCAACTAAAGGTTGGGGTCGTGTCCGAAGGGAGTGGTTTTGAGAATTGATAGAAAAATAAAATTAAGCTATAACTAGTCGTACCTAAAGATATTAACGAGTAAAAACATAGTAAATAAAAGGGGGTGACACAAAAGTGTCAAATATCAATTTGGGTTTTTTTGTCACAAGTAGTAAAAATGGCAAACATTAACAAGAAAATCAAGTATGGGAAAATGTTCTTAGGGTGTGACCTCAGTTTAACTTGAGATAAGTAGTTGGGTATATGCTTTTGAATGGAAATTCGTAAGATAATAGTGACTAGGCTAAGCTTTAAATGGAAATAAGTTCCCTCTCGGGGAACTTACCTGGTTTCAAATGCGTTCCTCTCGGACACCCATTTTCCGCATGAAGACCAACCTACACCTTACCCCACGCACTCTCTCGAGCTGAGTGTTTGGATATGGGACTAAGGCTCACCCTGTCGGGCTAAAACCTCATGTCGACCCACTCCATAGGCCATTAGTGTAGTGGTCTTGGTTTCGTGACCTCCCTCTCTGGAGGGCCGAAAACTCATGGGTGGCTTTGTATTTGTACTACAAACCCTTTAGATTAAGCCACAACCACTAGGTGAAATCATTAAATTACATCTAACCTATTAGCAAGCAAGACCCAACAATAATATCAACACATATTTGGAAAATCACACCCCAAGAATGGGGGTTTTAGCCACACATCAAGAAATAACAAAATACACCTAAAATGATAGTAAAATCAAATGGGTATAAGAAATTAAACCTTGATTTAAGCAAAGAAAGAAGAATGGAGAAGACCCACTTCCAACTTGGGGAAGATGAAATCCTTCTTTCTTCAAGTCTTCCAAAAACCCTCTCCAAACTTGAGAGAAAAATAACCAAAAAGTACTATTCTATTCTTGAAATTAAAATAAAAGTTTGACTCCTTAAAAATTAATAACAAGTTTAGTATTTATAGACTTCAGAATATAGCGTTGGCGGATCTTTCAGTGACGTTAGTTGATGCCGCCGAATGACTCAGCGACTCGCCCTTCTTTTGTTTCATCACCGTTTCATGCTTTCCTTCAGTATCTTCACGTTCTGGACCATTTGGCGGTATAGTACTGCTTCACAGAACTATTCTGCGAAGCGCCGACTGCTCCTTTCATCGCCTTTTTGATCCTGTTCCTTCAGGGCTTCGCATACTGGAACAAAGAGCGGAGTAAATCCCTCCGGCGAATCGCCAAATGTTCTTGGCGATGCTCGGGCTTCAATTTTTTCGTTCTTTTCAGCCTTTTTGTTCCTTTTTGCGCCTAAGTGTCCATGCTTTCACTAAAACTTCAAATACCTGAAACTTAAGAGTTTTCTTCAGATATTTAGACAAAATAAGCATTCGAGGACACTATTCTTATCAAAATAGAGCCCTAAATGAGTCCAATTTGTGGACTCATCAACACCCCCATCTTAAACTTTTGCTTGTCCTCAAGCAAACTAAAGTTCAGCCGTTCATAAAGGGTATCTCAAATAGTGCTACACAAGACTCAATCATGAGTGCACACGACAAGACCCAATTACTTATGCAATGATTAATTGTGTACTCAAAGATTCAAGTTGTGACACACCATTACCAAAGCTACTCATGCTCGCAATACTTGCTACTTGTGCAAATTCAAGATCAACAAAAAGTATCTAAATGCCCTCATATGAAGAATGATTCCATATTCACACACAGAGGTTAATCAATTCAAGATCAGGAATTCGTGCAACGCTCACACTAAAAAAAGGGAACACAATGCATGGTTTCACCCATAGGTTTGCCCTTACTTTCCAATCGACTTTCGATTCGGTTTACTCAAGATCAAAAAGGTATTTCTAAGGCTTGTAATGGGGATGAATGCAAAGGTATGGTCATTTAGGCTCAGTGGCTCCTTCCTCGTGGGATGCAGTATTCTCAAGACATTCCCTTCTTTTCCTTTATCAATTCTTTTTTTAGTGCTTCTAAGTCACCCATTTTTATTCTCCTCCATAGATTGCTTAAAACCCGATTCCCTTAGTACATTATTCCGCATTTCATTTTTTTTTGTTTTTTTTAATTGAATTAAATTGAAGGGGTTCAATTTTTATGCAATACATGGGTTATGGGGGACTTTTCTTGCACTTCTTGACTTCTCCTTTTCCCTTTCACCATACTCCCAACTTAGGCTTTTGGCCTAAGTTGGCTATTCACTAAACTACAACTCAAGAGGATTGTAGGTAGTGGTTCAAGTAAGGTCTATGGTTCATCAAGGTTCTTCCGAAGAAAGGTAAGGCTCAAAGGGTGTTCCATAGAGTTACTCACGGGTAGTCCTCAAAAGAGGCATATGTCAAATTTGGCTCACATTCTTTAAAGTTACCTAAGATCATATCAAGAGGACACCTATCTAAATCAATCAGACTAACATGGCAAATTCTAGGTTTATTCATGCAAGTTTCAAAGCAAGCTAATCACACAAGGTATCGACAATTAAGTCACACAAGACTACACACTTTCGCTAGTGTGCAACGGTCATTACAAGAGAATTAGTTCGATAAATGGCTAATCACAACGAGTTCACATATTGTCTACGCAACTTTATTTGGCCTCATCGTAGCGGTACATTCATGTTCGTTCAATTGAGAACACTATTTAAGTCATCGATATTGATCAAAACCGAGACTCAAATTTTTCCGAAAGAACAGCCACACTCAACTCACGAGGGGTGCCAAAATTGTGCGAAAAATTCAAAAATTTTCGTTAGGGTCAAAATCATTTTGCAATTAAAAGTAAAGGGAGCCACGAGCTCAAACATCCACAGAAAAGCAGTTATTAACACAATTATAAACAGAACAACCCAAATATATACAAAACATGAATGGGCCTCACCCCACCACAAATAAAAAGAAATTTGTCCTCAAATGCAGGTAATATGGAATCAAGAGGCAAGATAAAGAAAGATAGAGAGGGAGGTGAAGAGAGGATCCTGGCTAATAGGTTACTCCATCTGTCTGGACATTGATGCTTTGGCTTGCAAAAACCGTCCACTTGGCGTAGTTAGTCAAATGGGTAACTCATTCGGCGCAACGCTGACTGTGGATTTATCCGCCGAAGGTTACAAAATCGCTGTTATACGAGGGTCCCAACGGCAAATTCTATCATGGTCGCCGAAATGATCAGCGATTCGTCAATGATTTCCAACTGTTGCCGAGTTTTACAAACTCCAAATTTTGAAGATATCCTGAGTCAAACGGTGGAATAGAATTGATCGCCGAAATGATTAGTGATTCGCCAATGATTTCCAACTGTCACCGAGTCTTATAGACTCCAGATTTTGAAAATATCTTGAGTCAAACAGCGGAATAGAATTGATCGCTGGATTTTTCAGTGATTCAACAACTGGAACTGTTGCTCGCCCTTTTGCACCTTTTGATTGGCTTCCACACTTTAGTCTGTAAAACTAGCACACTATTATTTAATCAATACATAAAATAGAAGATAACAAAGTGTTTTGGGTTGCCTCCCAAACAATGCCTTGGTTAACGTCGTGGCACGACGCAAGTCAAAGACTACTCTTCATCCTTAGAATCACCCATGGTGTAGTTAGGTGAGTTCTTGGCGAATGGTGGGTATTGACCTGTCATCAAATGGTTTATCTGAGCATCTTGCAGCTGAATTATTATGGAGTTTGCGATGGTCGTTTCATTTAGCATTTCAATGTTGTCTTTCATGTCATTCAACTTCTTGTGTTGTTCTTTGAGTTTTTGTTGAATAATTGAAAGGGCATCATCTTTTTGCACACTCCCATGTTTCTTTCCATATTTGTACTATTGAAGGGAGAAGCCCTTCTCCCTCTCTCGGGCTTGTTCTTTCAATCCAATCACCCGTTTAGATAAGACTTCTACTTGTACCACCAATTTGTCCCATTCGTATTTCATTTGAGTTTCTTTTCCGGCTTCGACCATATTGTCAAGTAGTGTTGCGACAACTTCGTAGGGTTGGTTTAGCTTTCCGCCTTCAAAAAGATGCTCAACTATGCTTCTATTTTCGGGTTCAAGACCCCGATAAAAGCAATCCAACAGTGTCTTATTAGTCATTCCATGGGATGAGCATGTTTCTAACATTTCTTTGACCCGTAGCCACATTTCTGGAATTGTTTCCTCTCCTGCTTGTTTGAATGTCAGTAGATTATCCCTGAGGTTCAATAGTTTCAGGAGAGGATGATCTGTGTGACACCCATAGTACTTCGAGACCCCGATAAAAGCAATCCAATAGTGTCTTATTAGTCATTCCATGGGATGAGCATGTTTGTAATATTGCTTTGAACCATAGCCACATTTCTGGAATTGTTTCCTCTCCTACTTGTTTGAATGTCAGTAGATTATCCCTGAGGTTCAATAGTTTCAGGAGAGGATGATCTGTGTGACACCCATAGTGCTTATCCATTCTTATTTCCCTGATGTGATCTCCAGACAAGCAAAACAAAACTACAACTAAAATTAGTAAGGCTAAACTAAGAAAAATCAAGAATTCTACTTAACTAGGAATTCCCAAATAACACCACTCCCCGACAGTGGCGCCATTTTGATGCTTATCGTGACCAACGACACTAACCTACAATATGAGTGTCTACAATCGTCGATAGTATAGTAACCCAACTAAAGGTTGGGGTCGTGTCCCAAGGGAGTGGTTTTGAGAATTGATAGGAAAATAAAATTAAGCTCTAACTAGTCGTAGCTAAATATATTAATGAGTAAAAACATAGTAAATAAAAGGGGGTGACATGAAAGTGTCAAATATCGATTTGGGGGTTTTGTCACAAGTAGTAAAAATAGCAAAAATTAACAAGAAAATCAAGTATTGGGAAATGTTCTTGGGGTGTGACCGCAATACAAGTTGAGATAAGTAGTTGGGTACTTGCTTTTGAAAGGAAATTTGTAAGATAATAGTGACTAGGCTAAGCTTTAAATGGAAATAAGTTCCCTCTCGGGCAACTTACCCCATTTCAAATGCGTTCCTCTCAGACACCCATTTGCCGCATGAAGACCAGCCTACGCCTTACCTCACTCACTCTCCTGAGCTGAGTGTTAGGATATGGGACTAGGGCTCACCCTCTCGGGTTGAACCTCATGTCGACCCACTCCTTAGTTCATCAGTCTAGTGGTCTTGGTTTCGCGACCTCCCTCTCGGGCAAGCCGAAAACACATGGGTGGCTTTGTATTTGCAACTATAAACCCTTTAGATTAAACCACAACCACTAGGTGAAATCACCATTAAACTACATCTAACCGATCAGCAAGCAAGGCCCAACAATAATACCAACACATATTTGCTAAATCACACTCCAAGAAAGGGGGTTTTTAGTCACACATCAAGAAATAACAAAATACACCTAAAATGATAGTAAAATCAAATGGGTATAAGAAATTAAACCTTGATTTAAGCAAAGGAAGAAGAATGGAGAAGACACATTTCCAACTTGGGGAAGATAAAATCCTTCTTTCTTCAAGTCTTCCAAAAACCCTCTCCAAACTTGAGAGAAAAATATCCAAAAAGTACTATTCTATTCTGGAAATTAAAATAAAAGTTCGATTCCTTAAAAATTAATAACAAGTTTAGTATTTATAGACTTCAGAAAATAGTGCTGGCGGATCTTTCGGTGAAGTTAGTCGATACTGCCGAATGACTCGGTGACTCGCCCTTCTTCTGTTTCTTCGCCGTTTCGTGCTTGCTTCAACATCTTCACGTTCTGGACCATTTGGCGGTATAGTACTGCATCGCGGAACTATTCGGCGAAGCGCCAACTGCTCGTTTCATTGCCTTTTTGATCCTCTTCTTTCAGGGCTTCGCATACTGGAACAAAGGGCGAAGTAAATCCCTTCGGCGAATCACCAAGTGTGCTTGGTGATGCTTAGGCTTCAACTTCTTCGTTCTCTTCAGCCTATTTGTTCCTTTTTGCGCCTATGTGTCTATGCTTTCACTAAAACTTCAAATACCCGAAACTTAAGTGTTTTCATCAGATATTTAGACAAAATAAGCATTCGAGGATACTATTCTTATCAAACTAAAGCCCTAAATGAGTCCACAAATTGGACTCATCACCAAGGTCTCCCAAGTAGCACATAACAAGCTTGCATTGGAACCACATCACATAGAACTCCATCTTGATACTTCCCAATCTTGAGTTGATCAACACTTGTCGATGCATCCTCAATTCTCCACACTCACTCAACCATTGAAGCTTGTAAGGTGTATCATGCCTAGTGGTAGGAAGTTTCAAGAATTCCACTAAAGCAGTACTAGAAACATTTGCACAACTCCCACTATCAATGATCAAGGAACACACATTATCCTTGATGAGGCATATGGAGTGAAATAGATTCTCTCTTTGGCTCGGGTCATCCTTTGCTAATCATTTCTCGCCTCACCATATATAGAGGAACAATGTTCTCTCCTTCTTGGAAGCAATCCTCTTCACTTGGACCCCTCGTGATCAAACCATTAGGAATGGCAACAACCTTTCCCCCACAAGGGTCTTGTTCCTCATCTTCCCCATCTTCAAACGCATCCTCTTCTTGAGGATCTTCTTCACAACCCTCTTCTTGCTCTTCCTCTATACCAAGATACATTTCCCCTCCTTGAATTAGGACATTCAACCGATTGGGAGATTCGCGCATCATATGACCCCATCCCCTACACTTGTGACTTAGATACCCTTACATACCTTGGTTGTATCATTATTACCTTTCTATCTTGGTGGGTACTTTGGAGTGTTTCCTTCAAAGGGCTTCTTCTAATAAGTTTTCTTAACATCCATTCCTTTGTTCCAACGCAACGATGTTTGAGCTCCCCCTTTGTTCTTAATCCAAGAATTTGTAGATGAACTCTTGTACCTAGATATCTTCTCCTTCTTGAATTCCATCTCTATCTCATGGGCTGCCTCAAAGACATCATTTAAGGTAGAAAACCTATGAATGGTCATCTTCAAAGAAATCTCTTTGTTCAACCCTACCTTGAAGTGAATAACGACATGCTCTTCAATATCTTCATATTCTAACTTCATGACTATGCTTTGGAACTCATAATGATACGCTTCAACGCTTTTACTTCCTTGCCTCAAGTTGTATAATTTGGAAAGTAACCCTTGGCGGTATCTCTCCGGCATATACTTCGCTCTCATCAATCTTTTTAATTCGGTCCATGGTAGAGGATGACCTTCTTGAATGACTAAGTGATACCTCTTTATATATTCCCACCATGTGACAACATACCCTTCAAATTGAGCGATAACATAACAACTCATTTTGACCCCTGTCACGTCATTGACATTGAAAAGTTGGTCACATTGCGACTCCCATTCTAAATATGCATCGGGATTACATTCCCCTTTGAATGATGGAATAGTATTTTTGATAGAGTTGATACCAACATCTCGACCTCCATTGCCACCTTGGTCATTGTGGTAGTAACCCCTTTGATGCCCTCCTTGATTGACATTGACTTCACATTGTTCTCCCCATTGAGGGTGGTTCCCATGTCGCCTCGTGCCATATGGCATCAGATCCAATCTACCTCTTGGTCCTCCTTACAACACTTGACCTCTTGGTCGATTCCTTGGTGACTCATTCCATGGCGCTTCCTCACTTTCACCTTCGTATCCTCCTTGGTTCTCATCATTCCTCACCTCATTCACAGAATTTGGTTGGGGTTGCGGCCTTTAGTAGGGAAGATTTTGGTTGAGTGGTGTTTGATTTTGTGGAGCTTCTTGAGTAAGCGGGAAATGGAACGGTCAATTGGTGCTTTGGCTATTTGAACCCAACTGAATTAGTGTTGGGTGCGAGGCTTGGTGGAGGGTTCTAGGTGTGATATTAGGAGAATTAGTGTGATCGTGCCCACTTGTGGAAGCACGAAAGGTAGCTTGTGGTGTAGAGTTGGTAGAGTTAACCCGACCTTCCACGTTGATCAATCTATCTTCCATCCATGTGATATCACCCCTCACATTGTTCAATTGCCCTCCCATGTTGTTCAACACTTCCATTATAGATGCCAAGGTAATACCTCTGGTAGGTGCTTGAGTTTCATCTCCGGTTTCCATTGTACCTAACAATAAGACAACTCACAACACAACAAATAACGTTAGCGTTCTTAAAATGAACTCACAATCACTCGTGTTTGCACACCTTTGATTGCCTCTCAAATTGATGCTGCTAATGTTGACATTTATTTATACTCGGTCGATCACAAGGTACTAATTTCTACTCTTGGTCAGAATGGATTCTTGTTTTAAGAAGAATGGACGACTCGATAAAACAAACGGACTTGAATCAAAAGGTTAACCACGAAGTAAAACGAACAAAAGCATGAAAAGAAAAGGCACTAACAAAGAAGTGAATTCAAGAACCAATACTCAACAAGTAGATTAATTACAAGTTGAAAATCGGTTTAGGAATCTTGAGAAGGTTTGAGAATCAAAAGAAAATAAACTAGGAATTAGAAATTGAGATTAGGGGTGTAACTTGAGTTTCCGATCGCCAAATGACCTATTTTCTTCGCCAAAAGTGAAGTTCAGCTCGCCAACTTGAAGATGGAATTGCCAAACTCAACAATCTACCAAGGCAACTCGGCGATCTGGGTGGAAGTTCGGCAATGCACCGACTGGACTCGGCGTACAAGGCTTAGTTCGCCAAAAATTACAGTAGCTCCCACAATTTGCAAGTCAACTCAGCGACTAACTTGCCCAAAGGGTGAGATTCCGAATGGACTAGGAGAGCTATGTCGGGGTTCGCCTAATGGTCTACTGCTGCACCTGGAAATTTCTGAATTTTGAACTCTTGTGGTCCCCCCATGCACTTGTCCTTTAGTACTTACCCCTTTTGGTAAATTCCCTCTTTTACAAACACTTTTACACTTTCTCTTTCTTCCTTTTTGGAATCAAACTCCTTTTTGAATATTCTTCCCTTTGAAGATTTGAATGTTCTTCAAGAACTTCAAGAACATGATGAAGACCCAAAATAAAACCCTCTATATTTTTAGCTCGAAATTGTACGAAATTCTAGATACAAGCTCTCCTTGATATGGGGAACAAACCCCAATACTTTTAAGACTTCAATTCCTTTCCAAAACTTCTAGATTTCAAAACCCACTTTGCCTTCAACCTTCAATGGTGGTTTCTTCAATAGTGAACCAAACCCTTTCTACTCTCAGCCCTATTCTCGAGATAGGTTAAGGAATATTAATCTAGCCTTGGAAACTCCAAAAAAGACTCAAATCAACAAGACCCATTTCAGAAATTCTTCAAAAATGAGTTGAACACTTTCTTTTGTAGCAACAAAACCCAAGACTAGATTTGTAGGAACGAAGCTAGACTCGGATCTGATACTAAATGATGTAATTTCTATAAGGGGAATCACAAACTATGCGGAAATCTAAAATACAAGAAAGTAAAGGATAAAAATTAGACACACAAAGAGGAAATCAAAGGCAACCTAAGGGTATATTAAACCCAAAGACCTCAATAGAAAAATCTTACAATAGGACATAACTCTTACGACGACATCAGGGGAATCGATATCCCAATCAATCAACGTTTCTAAACAAAAAAGGCAACAAAAACTTAACCAAACTTTCAACACTGAAACATGAGTTTTCAGTTTTCAACATTCAAAATAATGTAAGTCTAAAATGAACCTAAACTAGCTATTTATAGTTTTAGGTGAGATGGCCCAAAAGTGATAATAAAGTGACAAAGGGCGAGCCAAGTCGGGCTCGCCTAGTAGCTTGGGTGATGCACCGAATGGACGACGAGGTTTCATGCGTGGCCTTCAACTCTAGCCATATTCTAGAACATTAGGCGAGCTGGGGCCATCACCTAAGCCATTGGGAGATGACCCAAGTGTCTTTTGCTCGTAAAAAATATCCCCCATGCAATCTTTAAGGCATGGAAACCCTTGTTTGTCATCAATACCATCTCGAGGACCTCCATCTTTATGAATAACCCTTACATCCTTTGAAGGTCTTGAGCCTGGCTTTGTGTGAATGGTCTTGATGTATTCTAAATTGCATCATTTGATACCAAATGATGTAATTCCTATAAGGGAAATCACAAACTATGCGGAAATCGAAAATACAAGAAAGCAAAGGATAAATAATAAGACACACAAAGAGGAAATCAAAGGCAACCAAAGGGTATATTAAACCCAAAGACCTCAATAGATAAATCCTACAATAGCACCTAACCCTTACGACGACATCAAGTGAATCGATATCCCAAGCAACTGACGTTTCTAAACAAAAAAGGCAACAAAAGCTTAACCAAGATCTCAACACTCAAACATGAGTTTTCAGTTTTCAACATTCAAAATAATCTAAGTCTAAAATGAACCTAAACTAGAAATTTATAGTTTTAGGTGAAATGGCCCAAAAGTGACAAAAAAGTGACAACGGGCGAGCCTGACTAGTAGCTTGGGTGATGCGTCGACTGGACGACAATGTAACACCCTGGAAATCTAATGCCTAAGCTAGAGCCTATCATGTAGTCTAGTATCCTAAGATGGGTTGACGTCAAGGTAAAAGTCGTAAAATAACTTCCCTAACTTAATATTGAGGTCCTAGTGCCTAAACGTCAAGGTATAGCCACCAAAGGAACCCCCAAGGGTCCTTGAGGAGGACCCAAGGGAAGGTCCAAAAGCTGTCAAAAAATAGCTTGAACCACGATTGGGCACCCACGAGTCGTGGGTGGAACCATGCTACGTGGTTAGGAGGTGTGGTTCGAGACTTAATCTCCCTAAGTTGTCCCTCCAATTCACCCTCTCTGATCCAAACCATGCCCATGTAGGATGGGCCGTGGTCCCATCCACGATCCGTGGATCACCACCTGCAAAAGCTGGTTTGGGTTTGGCCAAGGGAGGGGTATTTTTGTAAATTCTATTTTTATTAATTAAGGGTAGGGACGGTTATTATTAGTTATTTTAAGTACATTTAAGTACTTTTATATATTAATAAACTCTTTTAACTCCTCACAACTCACAATCTCAAGCTCAACCAACTTCCCTCCCAAAAATATTCTCTCTCTAAACTCCATTGAAGAACAAAGAAGAAGGTCAAGATTAGGGTTCAAGCTCCAAACTTTTCACTCCAATTTTTTGTGGAAATCTCCCTAAGCTATGGATGCTTTTCATTCTTGGGTAGATATCCCCCAACAAGTCTCTTCAAAGTGTGTTTTTAAGACTTCCAAAACCTAGGGTTTTTATTCTAGCCATGGGTCTTCTTCCAAAACGATTTATATTCTTCAATTATGATCTATTATGATTAATTATGATTTTTTATGGTTATATTATTGTAGTATTGATGGATTTTGATGAAAATCTCTCTTGGACCCATGATTTTTCTTTCTTCCAAAATTGTGAACTAAGGTGTGACTTGATTGACCATGGAAGTTTATAATTGATTATGTTTATGTTCATTAAGTTGTTGAATCATGAAATCTCACTATCTAATGATACAATTCTAGAAGTTAGGGTTGATGTTGGTTCATGGCCTTGAAGGGCAACTATGGTTTGCATAGGTTGATGTTAATTGTTTATGAGTGTGTGATTTACTTAGATAGTAATGATCCTATATCTAGTATACAATTGTGGTATTGATGCAAGTTCTTTCTTCCCTATACCCTTACACTTTATTAGGCATGAAGTATGTATGTATGTTATGAAAAGCTTATTGTATTGATTGAAAGGCCATGTTCATGAATACACTATTGGTAAGACGTGAAAGGTTTATTCACATGTTGATGGTTCAAGGGGTGAAAGGACATTCTCACCAAATGAATCTTTGAGTTCTTATGATATTATGTTGACTTGAATGCCTAGTGAATTCTCCTGTGAATATGAATCTAAGTAAAGACTTAACATAACTCTTAAATGGAATTATGCTTAGCACCAAGCGGATATGAGTATGAGATGGGTTCCTTCACGCTAGTAGTTGGGTTCCCAATATGGTTATCTCATAAGATGGAAACCTCTACGTTAGTACTCAAGGTTTCTAGGAGCAATCTCCTTATCCCATAACTATGTGCCCACATTGGTCTTAGCGAGTGGATCCACGTAGAAGCTATTATGAAGGTTCTACCTTAGGAAAGTAGGACACCTCTTTCCGGTGTGGGGGTAGAACACTAAATTCCATGTATCTCACATGGTCTATGTCGGTTAATGCTAATCTTCCGTATATGATATGAATATGAAATATGATAATAACATGAATTTTAATTATGACTTCTTAAGGGGTACTACTTAGCATGAGTGGGGGGTATGGGACTTCACTTAGGAATTGCACAAGTAGACTCTAAGAGGGGTCATAGTGAGGTTCTCTTATGTTATGAAGGCTTATGAACTATGTATGAATGTTAAGGATGACTTCACTTGTTACAAGTTATGAATGTGAATGACTCCTTACTTATGTATGTTGGATATGAATAAGGTAAAGTAAGATATGTATATTGTGGGTAGCCTAAATATGATACTTGGCATTTGGTAGGGTTATGAGATCTTACCTTTGCATTGCACTAGTATGGCTTTGGGTTGCTTATATGTTGGTTTGACTTATGTTGCTTCTTAAATGTGCATTATGGCTTTCAAACTTGATAAAGGTATGATTTCAACAAAATGTCCCTTTTATGCATGTTTTAAGGATTTTGTGCATGGGTTCCATTCTTAGTACATTATTTGTAATAATCCATATTTTCTACATTCTATGAGTGTAGGTTCCGGTCGTTGATACATAATACTCTCTTCAAGGGAAGCTTGTGTTGACTATTCCTTAGGCTTGGTGAGTCCTCAAGTTCGAGGACAAGATGTTTCCATTATCTAGCTTTTATGTACTTTCAGCTTTTGGTACTATATTGATGTGAAAGGGCTTTTGACCCTATTTGTACTCCTTATGTACTAGATGGTTATTGAGACAAGTCTAGATTCTTATTTTCATTTATGAAGAAGAAGTTGACTTCTATTGTAAAAGTTATAAATTTTCTGCAACTATGTGTCCACATTGGTCTTAGCAAGTGGATCCACGTAGAATCTATTATGAAAGTTCTACCTTAGAAAAGTAGGACACCTCTTTCCGGTGTGAGGGTAGAACACTAGATTCCATGTATCTCACATGCTCTATGTCGGTTAACGCTAATCTTCCCTATATGATATGAATATGAAATTTGATAATAACATGAATTTTAATTATGACTTCTTAAGGGGTACTACTTAGCATGAGTGGGGGGTATGGGGCTCACTTAGGCATTTCACAAATAGACTCTAAGAGGGGTCGTGGTGAGGTTCTGTTATGTTATGAAGGCTTATGAATTATGTATGAAAGGTATTTATGAATGTTAAGGATGACTTCACTTGTTAAAAGTTATTAATGTCAATGACTCCTTACTTATGTATGTTGGATATGAATAAGGTAAAGTAAGATATGTATGTTGTGGGTGCCCTTAATGTGATACTTGGCATTTGGTAGGGTTATGGGATCTTACCTTTGCATTGCACTAGTATGGCTTTGGGTTGCTTATAAGTTTGTTTGACTTATGTTGCTCTTGAATGTGCATTATGGCTTTCAAACTTGATAAAGGAATGATTTCAACTAAATGTCCCTTTTATGCATGTTTTATGGATTTTGTGCATGGCTTCCATACTTAGTACATTATTTGTGCTAACCAATATTTTCTACATTCTATGAGTGTAGGTTCCGGCCATTGATACATACTACTCTCTTCAAGTGAAGCTTGGGTTTATTATTCCCTAGGCTTGGTGAGTCCTCAAGTTCGAGGACAAGATGTTTCCATTTTCTAGCTTTTATGTACTTTCCACTTTTGGAACTATATTGCTGTAAAAGGGCTTTTGACCCTATTTGTACCCCTTATTTACTAGATAGTGATTGAGAGAAGTCTAAATTCTTATTTTCATCTACTAAGAAGAAGTTGACTTCTAATGTAAAGGTTTTAAATTTTCCGTAATTATTCTGACTTTCTGTTATGATGATGCTAACGGCTTGTACGAGACCCCTTCGGGGTCAAGTACGCCGTGTCGCTTATAGGGAGTAACTCCAGGTCGTGACAGACAAGGTTTCCTGCGTGACCTTTAACTCTTTCCAAATTTTGGAACATTAGGCGAGCTAGGGCCATTGCCTAAGTCATTGGGCAATACACCAAGAGGCTCCTGCTCACCAAAAGTACCCCCCCCCCCATGCAATCTTCAAGGCATGGAATCCCTTCTTTGTCATCAATACCATCTCAAGGACCTCTATCTTCATGAATAACCCTTGCATACTTTGAAGGTCTTGAGCCTAGCTTCGTGTGAATGATCTTGATATAATCCGGATTGCATCATTTTTACGAGATAAAAATTCAACAATAAATTCAAATATCATATTTAATGATATCCCAACAAGTGTGAAAAAACTTGCCATCGAAGACATATGTTCCTGCACCACTGCCATCACTCATATTGAAAACATGCATCTTTGATTTCTTCCTCCATAAGAATTTTATGAAGTGCTTCGTTATTATCATCAGTAATCAGACTTTGAATACACTGCAAGAACTTGTTATTCATAGCAGGCTGTTCCAAATTGGAAAATTTCTTGCAATGCCTAATAGTTGTTTTGGAAATTTTGTTTCCCCCCTAATCCATCTATCTTTGTGGTTCTTCATCCTGTGAATATGAAGTTTCTTCCTCCTATCTCTAATAACACTGTGAACATACTTTCTATTACAATCTCCATCTTTAAACCAATCCGATTTGCCTAAGAAGAGCCTCTTGCATACTGAACCATTTCACATACTCCACATGCTCCTTGTTCAATTCGTCCCTGCTTTGTTTAGTATTATTGACAAGATCCAATTCTTCCAGAAGCTACACCTTAGCTTCCCAAGTGTTAACCTATTCATAAATATCTCCAATGGTGTTTCTAGACCACAGACTGAGTCTTTTTCTGAGAGCTTTTAACTTAGTTTGTAATCTTCACATGGCATTACCAATGACATTCATAATCCAAGAATCTTGCACTACTTGAAAGAAGTCCTAATGCTGAGTCCATTGGTTTAAAAACCTAAAGTACTTGATGAAATAATTCTTATCAGAGTGGATTTTCATCAGTAAAGGTCTGTGATCTGATCCAACTCTAGCTAGATCTTTGATGGTGTTGGTTCGATAGTTTTCAACCCATAAATCATTAACGAACACTCTATCAAGTCTTTTCAATATTCTTTTACCGGGTCTCATGTTATTACATCAAGTATACCTAAGACCAACAAAACCAAAATCAGATAGTCCACATGCCTCCATGGTTCTAATAAATTCAAAACACATACTACCCCTATGGGGTATTCCCCTTAGTTTCTCATTAGGATCCATTATTGCATTGAAGTTTCCTCCAATATACCATGGATCATCTATGGAGTTGCTCATATTTTCCAAACTATCCCATAATTCTCTTATTTCCAAGGAAGTAAATTTGGCATAAATAATAGATATGTATCTACCATTGGTGCCATTCTTGTCATTGAATTTAATAGTAATTTGTTGATCTTCATTTGCAATGACTTCAGCTTGATCAATGTGATTCCAAAAGCACTAGATTTTGCCATTTGTATTAGCCGTACAATATAGGAATCCAAGAAACTTCATGTATCCCTAAATCTTAGTTATATTAACAAGTGGTTCACAAATAGCAAGGTAAACCACTTTTTTAATGTTAACCAAATATTTAATTCTGTGATTTTCTTTTTTTGATCTCATTCCCCTAATATTCCAGAAAATAACATTGATCATGGAATACTAGCTGAGGGGTTTTGGTTTTGTTTTTATTCTCTTTTCTTACTGGGAGAGCCAGTCTTTACATTTGATCTTTTTCCTCTTCTTCTCTGCTTGTATTCAAGATTTTTATAGTATCCCCTTAGAGGTGATGTCTCATACTCAAGACCTACCCAGACATTTTCTAGGTGAGAATCGATTTCAACTCTAACCTTAGCCATGCTCGGTCTAGTTCTTCCATTCGTCGCAACATCCATAGATAAGGGAGTTCCAATAGAACTGACAATTTGCTTAACACAATGCCATGAATTCATATAGAAGGGAAAACCTGGTAGAAGAACCCACATGGGTGCAATAGGGATGTCCTTTTCCGATTTGAAATCACGAGTCCACTTTTGTAGCCACATTTGAAGTCCCTCCATCTCGATGACCCTTTTGAACCATACCAAGGTAAAATCATCTTCATTTATGACATCTAAGAACACGTTGTGATTAACGTACGCACCAATTTTGATTGAGCCCATGATTGGAATTAATTCCTTCAAAATTGACCTGATTCGATCAATTTTGGGGTCTCACTTTTAAGAATCTCCCAACGATTGTCAATCTACATTCCTCCGCCATGATACTATAGTATTCTTTTTCCTTGAATATTACTGCCAGAATCTCATTATGAGTAGTGATTCTTGCAATTACTGATTCTCTGGGGAATCTAGGAGCATTTTCTAATTGATTTGTCATGGTAACAGTTGCTGCATAAGTTGGTTTTCCTTGGTTTGCATCGCCAGATATGGTCACACCTGGCTGGAGAGTCAACCGAGAAGTAGCACGCACTAATGGATCCCTATCTGGTGGCTCTATAGTGCGGAGCGTGTAGTTCACTCTCTAAGAAATAACTGTTATCGGTTAAGTATATAATACGTACAGAGAGAAAAGTGTAGGAAAGAGAAAATTGATTTTTTTTCTCACATTTTTTCTCATTCGCTCCTCATTTAACCTTCTTTTTTAAAACCAAGAAAAATATGAAGGTCGGCCTGTACTCTGAGTTGTAGCAGCAATTATTGAATTTTTGTTTCTATTTCTCTTTTTTTTTTTTATTTGAATAATATTTCTATTACTTTTCTTCTAGATTTGAGGATGTCGAGTTGGGTATACTGACTCTAAACTATATTTATGTAGGTCAATGATGGCAGATTGCATACCACCGGTGAGGCTTCTCAATGGAGTACTAAAGAGGATTGGGCAAAATGGATGAGGCATTTTAGCGTTGAACTTTTGAAAGAATCACCTAGTCCAGCATTAAGAACATGTGCAAGACTGGATCAACTACAAGTATTACCTCTTCAACATCCTCATCCTCATCAGATACCTTTATCTCAAAAATAAATAAATAGAAAACCTCTCTTTCATTGTTCATGAGAAAAAGAACCAAAACCTAAAAGACTTTCTAAAAATAGGAAGTTCTTCTAGTTGTCTTACTTTTTTCTAATGTTGAACTTTTGCAGCCTTTTTTTTGGGTGGGAGTTGTTTTCTGCAGGTTTTGTTAGTTGCTGGTCACAACTTAGTGAGGCTAGTACGGAGTTTAAAAATGACGTTTTCTTCTCCAAATATCCCTCATGAAATTCATGCTACACTTCTGAACTTGGTTAGTTTTTCCGCATTTTTAAATTTTAAAGATATTGATCTATTGAAGTTCTCACGAAATGACTGTGTTAATGTGAAATTCGAGTTCAAAATAGAGGCATTTACATATTTATTCATATACAGGATTGTAGGAGAATCATCTTATGGATTCAGGAAGATTGATTGTCCCTTTACATATTCAGACTGCTTGAATATAGGTTCTATAGAATAATTACCTTAACAAGATAGTCCCTCCATTTTTTGTGTAATAGAGATGCCCCTAGAAAGAGTAGAAGTGCTCGGAGCTTTATAGCGCACACATTAAATCATAATGGTAAATAGTAGGATCTCATAGTCTTTGAGTTATTTGATGGTTGTTTGTTTCAGGTTGGGTGTTGGGTGCAATAACAGTGTTTAACCATATTTTTCTTGGGGGGGGGGGGGGGG